>NW_026465881.1:0-13926 GCF_026875155.1 Cherax quadricarinatus
GGGGGGGGGGGGGGGGGGGGGGGGGGGGGGATAAATTTGATTTGACAACTCACCAGAAATGTCAGAAAGGGGAAAGTATTTTATCCACAGTGGTATATTGCAGACCATTCTGGAGAAATACCCTGACTTTGCTAGTGATTCGCTGCCTGACCACGGTAGACTGCGGTTGTGCTCTGCATCCCTCTGCTTTTTTCAGGAGAGCTACCTTGTACCAACATGGCGCTGAGTGTGAGGAGGCGCGTAAATACAATCGGCATTGAGCTGCTTCGTGGGGCGATTTCACCCTCTTCAGCGCAGGTATTACTCCCAACAATCATTAGGGAGACCTATGGTATCCAGGACGATAAGGTGTACGGTGTTGCCCTGAATGGGGCGTACAGAATCTTCGTCAAACTGAATTCCGCGTCCGTGTACGAGTCGTTGGTGACGAGATTCCAAGACGTGAGTCTTGACGCTACTCCAGCTGTGAAGGTGCGTTTGATCGACGTATCTCGCCACTTTACGTGGGTTAAGATTCGTAATGTCCCATTTGAGGCAGATGAGGTTCACATCAGGAGTGTTTTTGAGGCATATGGGACCATACATCTGGCACAACAGGGCAAGTGGACGGCTGGTGCTTACATGGGCCGTCTGGAGGGAACCTTTTCCCTGAAGATGACTCTGAGACATCCCATACCGTCTTACGTCGTGTTGGAGGACTTCAGGACGCAAGTTATGGTATCGTACGCCGGACAGAGACGTACGTGCAGAATATGGTGGCCCGGTGGTCTGGTGGCTTAAGCTCCCGCTTCACACACGGAGGGCTCCGGGTTCGATTCCCGGCGGGTGGAAACATTTCGACATGTTTCCTTACACCTCTTGTCCTGTTTACCTAGCAGTTAATAGGTACCTGGGTGTTAGTCGACTGGTGTGGGTCGCATCCTGGGGGACAAGATTAAGGACCCCAATGGAAATAAGACAGTTCTCGATGACGCACTGACATTCTTGGGTTATCCTGGGTGGCTAACCCTCCGGGGCTAAAAATCCGAACGAAATCTTATCTCTTACGACCATATGGCGGCAGCATGTGTGAAGCTGAGGAGGGCGCCTGCACAAACTGGTGAAGCACCAGTTACCAGCGTGGAAGCTGTTGTTGAGAGCCCCATGCGAAAGCAAGGGCTTGGGCGCTTGTGGAGTGAAGAGGTGGAGGATTCCAAAGAGGAGAATGGCGTGTGTGAGGTAAACTGTGACGTAAAAGGATCTGTTACTAGGCAAGGGAAAAGTACAAATGTGCAAGTGCAGGAGGAGGTGCAGGCTCTAGAGGAAGAGCTTCAGGAACTGTTAAGGACATTGACGCCGTCTGCAGAGGATGTTGTTCCTGAGCTGGTGAGAGGCACGGCGTTGCCTGTAGAGGAATGTAATGATAAAAACCATAGCAGGGTTGACGGGCCAACTAGTAAGCGTGAGTTGTCGCCGGGGTGCGTGGAAACGAGGCGTGGTGGAGGTTGAGGTACATCGTGAGGGCCCTCATTAATTAACATGGATGTGGAGGGCATCACGAGGAGAGAGCAGCGGTGTCAGACCAGATGATGTCCTGACGCCGGCGCAGAGGTCTGGGAGGAAGGAAGAGTACTGTCGAGATAGTCACGATAAGAGGCATCACAAAAAAGGGGGGGGTTGATGGTGTGAAGCCTTGTGCTGGTTTCTGGGGCAGGAGGCCCTGGGATGAATGAAGAGAGGGGGAAAAGGGTTGGAAACTATAAGGGGCCCTTAGGTGTATGACTGTGAACGTAAATGGACTGTGTAATAGTGTGAAGGGGGAAAAGGTTTCGAATGTTTTTTGTATAAACATAGGTGGATGTAGTGTTCCTGCAAGAACACAATTTCAAGGAGGGAAGAGTGCTCGACGTGGAGGGGTTTCGGGTCATGACTCTGCCATCTGTACGCCTGAAAGGTGGTGTGGGTATGTTAATCAGGGGGGCGAGCCCATTTGTGGGTTTCTAAGAAGTGAGGGGGGAGGGGGGGAAGAGTATTGCACGTGGAAGGGTGGTGGATGGGGGCAGAGGGTATCCTTTGTAAGTGTGTATGCACCAGTAGAAAATGATGTGAGGGTAAAAAGGGATTTTGTATGTGAAGAACTAGTTTTCTTCTTACGTGGTTTACCTGCGGTGGCCATCGTTGGTGGGGACTGGAACTGCGTTATTAGGAGGGCTGACGTGAAAAACCAAAAGGGGCGGGGCACGTGTCGGTGGCCTTGTGAGATCTTTTGAGGGATATTCAGTTGCGGGACGCGGTTGGAGGAGGGGCTTGGGAGGTGAGCTTTACTATTGTAAAAATGGGGGTTTTGCGGCTAGGTTGGATTTGGCTGTATATATCTCAAGGGGTTTGGGTTTACATTTTCGGGACAATTTGAAGTAGCTTATTCGGATCATTGGGCGGTAGTAGCAGAGGTGGGGTGGGAAATCACCACAGGTATATCTAGAGGTTATTGGAAGTTAAATACAAGTGTGTTAGGTGATGAGGAGGGGATAGAGGGATTTGCAATGCTGTGGGAGGGGGTTTTGTGCAGAGGTAAATGGGGTAGAGGATGTGGTGATGTGGTTGGATGGTGTGGCTAAAGAACGGATTAAGCAATATTAAGTAAAGGATGGGAAACGTAACAATTCTTTAAAAATTGGGCTTGCCAAATATTTGGAGGGTAGGTTACGGGGTTTGTTATGCGAGGGGGACGGTGGTGGGCACTTATCCAATGGATGATAAAATGGCAATTAAAGGGAGGCTGCGGAGGTACAGGATGAGAGGTTCCAAGCAGTGCGGGTACAGGGGGGGTGGAAGAGGTGTTATGGGCGATAGACCTTCATCGTGCGTATTGCGTAGGCAAAACAAAGACATCGGCAATTGACTATACCATGGTTGGAGGTTCATAGTCGATAGGAGGGTACAGGGATAGGCAGGTCATACAAGCTATGGAAGGAATGGGGGCGTTTGCTGATAAGTGGTATGAGAAGTACTGGCAACGAGAAGGGGTAGAGGATGGGGTTTTAGAACAGGGGTGTGGGAGTGTAGTATGTCAGTTGCATAACAGTGATAGGAAGCACTGGGTGGGAAAAAAAAACTGAGGGGGAAATATAGAGGGCTTTAAGTGGTGCGAAAGGGCAAAGCACGGGGAAATTTATGGACCCCGCCAAAAGTTTTATCAGCAGCATTGGGAATTAATGAGGCATTTTTTTGTTAGGTTATTAAATTGCATGAAGGAGAGAGGTGAGCTGGGTGAGAAGCAGGCAACGACTGTCGTTTGTATTGGTACTGAAGTACAAAGGGGGAGCATACGCTTCAGGATTACCGGGCGATCTCGTTGTTATGTGCGATTACAAATTGTTTGCGAAGATTTTGGGAAATCGGGTCAAGTGTGTGGTGGGGCGGGTAGTATCAAAAACTCAGTTTGGTTTGCCAGGGAGGTCTATGGTGGAGGGGCATGGGTTACTTAGGGATTTCGTGGAGGCAAAAGGGGGATAGGGGGGAGGTTTGGTGGCGCTTGATTGGCAAGGGGCATACGATAGAGTGGATCGGAAACCATTGAAAGCCATCCTCAGGGGTCAGGGGTTTGGGGAAGAAATAGTGGGTTGGGTTGAGGCATTTTATGGAGGTGCAATGGCGAGGGTACAGATTAATGGTCGATTGGGCGGGAAGATTGTAATGGGTAGAGGACTTAGGCAGGGGTGTCCTATGTCACAATTATTGTTTGCGTGCATACAGGACCCCTTTTATAGATTGGTGGAGCAGCGTATGTGTCATGTAGAGGGACCAGGGTGTGAGGTTGCGAGGGTTTGGCCAGTTTTAATTGGGTATGTGGATGATACAACTGTTCTGATCAGGGAGGGAATGTTTGCAGGGGCAACTGGTATGAGGGTAAATTCAGATAAATCCATGGTCATGGGGTTAGGAGCTTGGGCAGGAAGGGTTGATTGGGGTAGTGCAGTTGTGAGGAGGCAGGTGAATTCGTTAAAAATTTGCGGTCTTATTTATGCAGACGATCTAACTGTGGCACGCATGGAAAACTTAATTAGGATGGTAGAAAGGATTCATGGACCCTTGGGTGCATTGCGACCTTATCATTTAACCCTTGTGCAGCGTGCCAATGTTATTAATATCTTACTGTATAGCAAAGTATGGCACGTGGCAGCCATGTTCCCATTAACTGGGCCGGCAATAACGAACATAATTAGGAAGGTTTTTAAATTCTTGTGGGGTTCGAGCTGTGATTGGATTAAAAGGGACGTGGTGATGTTACCTGTAAGTCAGGGGGGGTTGGGATTGCTGAACTTAAAGCGGAGGGTCAAATGTGTCTTCATTAAAAGGGAGGTGATGAGGGAAAGTGTGGGTGGGGGGGGTTTGGCCAGGATCCATAACAGATTGCAACGGATGTATACAGGAGTTGAGTTGCATGAGTGTGAAACTGTGTTGAGGGCTCTGGCGTGGGATCGAGAGCCAGCAAAGGTTAAAATAGGTAGGTTGTGTAGATTGTTAGTCGGGAGGGTTGTAGTGCCTGTAGATGGAATTTTCCCCATGTATGCATGGGGAAGTATATGGAATAGGTTGAGTAGGATGAGGTTGCAACCTAGTGTTCGGGATGTAATGTATCGTTTTCTGCACGGCATTTTACCGTGTTTAGTTAGTTTAATATGTTTATTATGCACCCCATACCCATCCTGTGGGCGGTAGTCAAAAGATTACAGAGGTACATAATTGGTCCAGGGACTGGACTCCAAAGTTTTGATAGCTGAGCAAGTTCGAGGTAAGAATCACAATTTCAAAAGGGAAGAATCACAATTTACAAAGGTAATGAATCACAAAATTTCAAAGGTAATGAACCCAGGTAAGGGGTCACAAACTGACAAGTTAAAAGGGATTTAAATTTAAAAGGTACAATGGTCCAGGGATGGGCCCCCAAAGTTTTTATAGCTGAATAGGTACAAAGGTAAGGGCCCCAAGTTAAAAGGAAAGAATTCTGTAGAATGGTTTTCTTGTTTATACTTTGGCACAATCATAACAAATTTTAGAGTAATGAGCAATTTACATTCCACACCGGTCACAACTGAAAAATTGGGGAAGGGCAAAGAAGACCCAAACCCCTTTTAGTTTAGATGGCCCAAAAACTGCAAAACCTCCTAAAAAGGAAAAAGATTTGGGGGTGGTTTTTAAAACCAGCATATTTTCCCCGAGGGCCTTTAATCAGATAATGTGCAGCATACGGGCGCCTGGCAACCTACGGGAAACGTTCCCCAACCTCAGTTAAGGATTCATTTTAAGACTCTGTACACCATCTCGTCGGCCCCCTACGGGGGTATGCAGCACCGTTTGGAATCCCACCTAGTCAAGCAGTCAAGAAAAATTAGGAAAGTGAAAGGTTTGCAACAAGACTATCCCAGAGCTAGGGGATTTCCATGAAAAAAGGTTTTAGGGAAATCGGCCTGACGACCGGGGGCCAGGGGGTCAGGGGAGACAGATAACGACTTTAAAAAAACTGCGCGGAATGACGAGGTGGCAAAAACGGGGTGTTCCCGAGATGGGACCAGACACAAGAGGTCACAATTTGGGAAGTTGAAGATCAGATGAATCAAAGGGATGTTAGGAAAATTTTTTTTCAGTCATGAGTAGTCAGGCCATGGGAAAACCCAGAAAGTGATGTGGGGGAGGCAGGAACCCTAATAGTTTTAAGGGAGGTATGATAGAGTATGGGGCAGGGAGAGAGGGACCAAATACAATCGCGAAGAGGCGGGCCCGAGCTGTGGGCTGACCCCCCCAACACAAATAGGGGGTACAAATAGGTGAGTACACACCAACACACACACACACACACACACCACACACACACACACACAACAACACACACACACTTTAGTTTAATATCTTTATGCACCCCCTACCCATCCTGTGGCGTATCAAAAGCTAACAAGGTACATAATGGGTCCAGTGACCTGGACCCCCAAAGTTATATAGCTGAACTAGTTACAAAGTAATGAACTCCAGGTAGATCTGGTCACTAATCATGGCAAGTTTTTTTTTTTTTTTTTTTTTTTTTTTTTTTTTTTTTTTTTTTTTTTTTTTTTTTTTTATTTGCTATTGTTTACTTAAACTTTTTTTATATTTTAAAATTTAAAACCAACAATATAACAATAAAAAAAGGAAAAACCATAATATGACAATATATGAACAATACTGAAAAAAACATTACATTAGATATTGAAACATTAACGAATAACATACCAATAAACAAATATGACCACTATTACCTACATATAAAATCAGATACCGAAGCTTAAATTGTCATAAACTAGCTAACTGTGGATAGTTAACTTTCGCAAAAACATACAAACCTATATTAACTCTTCCTCAAAATTAATCACCTTTTGCTCTTAATTACACTAAAATAATAAGAAATATCAAGTATAATAAAGAGCAATTTATGAATCAAAGAACATTCCACAATAAGCATAAATTTACCCTAACATAAGCCTAGTAATTTCATCTGTATTAAAATGTCTAATCAACACGAAAATTTTAACCACATTCCCCAACCATATTTGTTGGTGTACATAATACAACCTGTATCATAAAGAGAAAAAAAGAACAATAAAAAAAGGACAACCCACTCTTCCAAACCTTTAAAATCAGACTTCAATTTACCATTCATTACATACATATAAATAAGTAAATAAAGTAGTTTGTCTAATTGGAACACAATCACTTACAACGGATCATATAATATTATCGTCAACTCCACCAGAATAACTTCATTCCGTTCTTACAACTCAAGGTTCTAAAACTCCGAAACTACTACATAGTATTGCCACCATATAGTCAAATAAAAAGAAAAACAACACTAAATATATCAAAACACACTATGCTTTCCTATTGGCACCAAATCAATTGTGCTTACAAAAAAAAATTGTAAATTAACTGAAACATAAAAGCCATTTAAGAGCATTGTAACACATTGTATCAAAATCATAAATCCATAGAAAAATATGTATTGAATATCTTTGAAAATGTTCATGAGAAACACCATTAAGGTATAATACAAGAAAGTAAACATACATACAATACATACATATACATAATTATATATATACATACACTACATACATACATACACATAACAAAAATATTTAACCATACATACACATACACACACATACAACACATGCATATATATATATACACATCATAGTTATAAGTCGATAATTCCAAATTACCTGCATTGTACTTGAAACAACTCAGAACAAATAATGTTTAAAATTGCACCCCAGACATACCTCATATAACATTCATCAAATCTCATCATGCACCGACTACCATTCTAGTAACCAACCCATTTCATCCCCCTTAACCTGCCTTTCAACCCGTAACTCCCGTAATGTGAAATTCTATAACCCTCACTTAATCCCTCTCCCCCATCCTCCCCCCATACACCTCCTTATTTCTACACTTTGTCCTAAAAAAAAAATTTCTGTTAATGCATTAATTCTTTCACAGTACACGTTCGGCTCCTCTCATAGCCCAAGAATAACCATATAAATATAATGCCGTAATTATATACCCTACCGCAATCTCAACCATCTGATGCACCCCACCTATGTCTAAGCTTAAAACTCTCAACACCCTGCAAACCCCCCCACCCACGAAACTTATACCTTACCCAACCAAACCCTTATATTCCATACTTCGCAAAAATACACTATATGGAAAACAGTCTCCCATCCACACAAGCCTTGCAATATCCCATCCTCCCGTATTCTCTTATGGAAATAAAACCATTCAGAACTTAAGATCCATGTAAAAAATCTATACATTTACTTCCTCGTCCTTTAGGTTTATAAACGTAATTTGTTCAAACGCCCCCAGATATTACGCCAATCATACATCGGATAAACATACACACTTCTACACTGCTAACCACTGCCTTAAAACCTTCCACCCCATCAAGGTTTCCCACAATTTAATATGTGAAGATCGCTCAGTTTATGATTACCCCGTAACATTGCCTCCCGATTACGAACTCCCTACCCACAGGCCACCACCGTTGCATATCCTGACGTATCTTATGAAGTCCGCCTTCCCTCGCCCCCCCCTCCCGCTTATAACTACGTTTTTCAAATACACACTCATAATCCTCTTTCAACAGCTATAAGACCCCAGCCCACCTCGTCCCAACCGGGAGTGTGACAACCTGTCTACCTAACCATACGCTTCCAGTACCCCAAATGAATCTAAAAACGCGCTTTGTAACCTTTGGTATCTCACTACGAAGTATCGGATATATGCTGCTACATGCCAAAGTTTACTAAATAATAGGACATTCGTTGTAATTACTCTTGATGCAAAGTAAAGTTGTGCAGCTCGTAAACCCTGATGGCGCTTCAGTACACCATCTACAATACGCACTGGAATTTATTTTTTGCTAACATGATACACTTACATAAACATCCCACCTATCAGTAATTGTCCCTCCTTTTTCCACCTTTCAACTACTCACATTCCTCACTTAAACCCTCCCCAAGATCCATATACTTTCGTTTTCCTCCTTATTAATTGACATGCCAAAGCCTTATTCAAAACATTTATCAACTTTTCCCACCCGAGGCAAATCCCTGTACCTGACTTACTAAAATTGTTTGTGTCTCAACATATCCAACCAATGCCAGCCCCCCCACCCCTTCGTCACCACCCCATTTGCTCCAATAAGAACCCTAATTCCTCTATAAAGGGATCCTGTAAAAAACCACAACAAAAAATATTTGTGAAAGGGACCCCAACCTTGACGTAGACCCCTGCTCATCCTGAATTTGTTCTCCTAAACCTTCCATTTACCTGCACCCCGCAAGGTGCATCTTGATACATTAATATGGCCCATTGATATAAATTTCCTCTCCAAAACCCCTGCCATCTCATAATCTTCCATAACAGCTTCCCTTTCTACACTATCATAATGCCTGCCCCCCAATCTATAGCCAACACACCCCCCACACCCCAATTTTAACTCTTTCTTCAATAAAACTTCTAATCAAACCATGCACCTCATACTAGACCCTTCCCGGCACCCCTATTGTCCCTTACGATCACTTTACCCAGGGACCTTTATTATCTGTAAAGCTAACATTCCTTGCAAAAATCTTATAATCACCACCAATAACGAAATAGCACGATAGTCTTTACTGTTAATGGCTCACCTTTAGGCACTAAAACGACCACAGCCATCCGCTGCTGTGCCCCTAAAACCCATCCCCGGTTAAGGATATTGAATAATCTTACCAAAAAATTCTTTTTAAAACGCTCCAATTTTTGGAATAAAAGTCAACGTGGGCAACCCATCAATTCCTGGTTGCCTTACCTAAAGGAGCCCGCAGAATAAAGACTTTCCCATGTCTCACAATCTCCGTTATCGGCCCGTTCACAAATCAAATCGTCATGCTCTGTCTACTCACACTGCACAACACCTTCCATTGACTGTAATGCTATTTCACTATTCCCACACTTTTGGCGTTTCAACTTAACCCCAAGCATCAAATACCCACTCATACCCTCAGTCGTCGCAACACCTGGTCCGCACTTATATTTATACCCTTGCATACTACCTTGAACATTCAACTCATTAACTCCATGCCTGCGACTGTGTGTTGACTCCGCAACACACACGCCGACGGCCGATCCCCCACCAAAACCTCCTCCAAATCCCGCCTTAAGAAGCCATGGAAGAAGGAGAAAGAGGTAAGGAGAGCAGGGGAAGTAAGCAGAGCAACCTTCCCCCCCTCCGTTCCCCCCTTCCCCACCATCAAACCTCTATTCATTTGTAAATTCCGGATATTTTCCTTCAAACTTTCAATTTCAATAACAGGAATAATAGCATTAATTGTGCAATAACAGTCGCGTGCAACTGCCCCTCTAAATATTTTTAAAACCTATTGTAATCTGATTATATCTCTTCCCTCGATTTTAATATAATATTCCTTAATAACGTTTTTTAGCTTACTGTTTTCCCACCAATTTACCATGGCAACATCCCCGTGCTTTCTACACTAAACGATCCCTCATATGTCCAACAAGACAAAGACTATCCACTTCCTTCAATAACTTTACATTTCAATTCCAAAAGATGGACCCACTCCGCGGCACACCCTCAATATCCCACATCTATTACCACTCCTCCTATGATCCGAAAAAACCAACTCTATCACATCCACCCTCCGCACAGTAAACCGCACAAGGCACGTACATTCGTCCACAACCTCGCCGCAAAACTCGTAAATGAAAGGTGTATGCTCTACCATCCCTCCCCCCCCACACACATCCTTTAACCCCACCCGGTCAATATATCCCCCACATACCCAAACAACAACCCGCACCTCTGGGCTCCACATCTTAACGACGATCACGCAATTTCCCATCTCCGCCTATTAATTGCAACATTCGTTAAACCAACGTAAAAATAGAACAGCATGTCCCGAACAAATTTAGTTTTAATACTCACGGTCACCTCTCAGCCGACCATATACTTCATACAAAACTAATGGGAACCCACCCCAAGTTCCATCCACTCTAATTACCCTCCCCTCCCCCCCTACACTATTACGCCATTACCTATACATGGGTAGTTTCCTTTACCAAAATGCAGCCCCACCTTTCAGCCGTTCGCATGTTCCATGTACACATAATCACCACTCATATCCAACTCATAACCAGGCCTAAAATTATGTTCCTGTAAAATACCACATCCCACCAGTCGGCACCAAATACTCATTAAACCACTTAAGCTTCCTCTCACTCTCAAACCCTTAAATATTTATAGTAAATAACACTTGCATTCAACAAATGGTTTTTCCTTTTCCCAGGCATTGACATTTACCCTCAGTTTCGTTTTGCATGCACACTCTGTCCCTCCCCCTTTTGTTGTGGAATCACCTTGCAATCACTTGATCCTTGGGTTCACCATTCCTCTCTTCTGTACACTTCCACCCAAGAACTTTTTCCAGGGCGTTGGGCAGGAGTGAGCACATCATCAGAATCCGATGATGCTGCAGTCCTCTTTCGTTGTCCCCACTCACACCTGCATTTTTGACATCTGAAGCACCGACCTATGCACTCCACCTCTACTGCATGCAACCTTCAGTCTTTAGACTGCTCTCCGTCGCCAAACCGTCATCTTCTGCATACCATCATTCACAGCCTGCATAACGGTCCAGTTGCCGCATCTCCCTGGCCTGTTGGCTACGTGAACCGCCCATAAGAATGCAGCTTCACCGTAATATCAAAATCAGTCGCCTCAAAAGGCACATTCCCCTTATTTTCACCACAGGTGTAATGTACGATGATACATCATGAAGTGCTCACCGACACAGCTGTAATTAACTAGTATATGGTTCTCCTGATACTTGTCGACCACTGCAACGTAGACCTGTGCAGACTCATTTTAAACGAAGATCTCTTGTCATTCCATTTACTGCGACACCACATATCTCCTCATTTGCAATAACCACATAGTTATCGCGAAATGATCGCTGGTAATAATAAATCCATGTGGACCCTGTGACAGCACCACGATCATCACAATGCAGACAGTGTTGATTCTTCTTCTGCTTTATTCAGCGCCAATGTTGGAGATAATAAAAGTTTCCACCAAGCAATCGCTAGGGCCAGCTCCAATCAGTAAACTGCGCAAAACAAACTCAAACAGGAGCGTCTGCGACTCGTCCACACGGCCTCGGAGGCGATCAGGACAATTGACTGCAAGATACCAGAGGTAATGAATCAGCTCGTTGTGGTCAACGGAAAACGAGTGTTGACGGGGGGGGGGGGATGAGTGCGTGACGTAGGTGGAGGAGGAGTCGGCTTTTCATGTAGGTATTTTTGTGATGGGAACAGAGAAGTGTTCAAGGGTTGTTAAATAGGTGATAAATAGATAGAAGGTCAAGGAAAATCTGTATTGGAGGATCATTAAGTCTCGACATGGGGGGTTGTGTGGAGGAAAGTAGTAATCAGAGCGTGGGGTTGGGGTGGTACAATTATGGCAGATTATATAATATATAGTGTGGGGATTGCGGGGAAACGGTTAGTGAGGTGAAGAGGAGGGTGTTAGCAGTAACGTTCTATAAACGGTATGTAAGGAAATAAAGAAATTTTATGGGAGGAGTGGGTGAGGATTTTTCAGAGGGATATAGGCCAACTTATGTTACAGGTTTTATTAGACTTGTAATATACGAGGGAGGGGAGGTAACGATTTGGAAAGTTTGCTGGGGTTAGGGAAGTCATGGGTGAAAAATAGGGTCGCCTCCCTGGTAATGGATGTCAACAAATGTTTTTGCATGTGTGTTGGATGAGTGATGTACTTGAGTAGAATAATGTATGACCAAGGGTGCTACACTGTGGAGCTGGCAGCCAGGTTTTTTGTGTGTCATGGACTATACACCATTCATATAGTACTCAAGTTCCTTCAAGGTAGTAGTGAATGATGATTAGGTAGTCAAGGGGGGGGTTTGCCTACATCACTGTGGCAGAGTCGAGGGTACGGTAGTAATAATGATTGAAGTGATGGACAGTTGCTTGTCCAGTGTGTTGTGGTATTATGTGTAGATAATACGCATAATATTGTATGTAGAAAGTATGGGACTAACATCAAGTTGACTTTGACTTGTACTAATGAGAATACCTCTAATGCCTGAAATGTGAAAGGCTGAAATGATCAACTGTGATCCATATCAAATAAGATTTATTATGGTGTTACCTATGTACATAGCAGTCCTTAAGTCTTATTAATTATGTTTTTATCTAGTACATAGTAGTCTTACTCATATTATTATTTGTTCTATGTACTTGCAGTCCTTAAGTCATATTATTATGTTTATCTATGTACATAGCAGTCTTAATCATATTATTATGTTGTTATCTAAGAACATAGCATTCTTAAGTCATATGATATGTGAGTGTGTTTTAGGTGGCAGTTGTCAACAAAATTTGGTTTATTGTGTTAGGAAGTATGTGGAATTTTTGCAATGTAGCCCGATACATGGCTGGGGTTTATATTTTATACCTTTGTATTCTGTGATGTTTTTTCATAATATAAAGTTTTATTTATATACTATGTTGCATGAATAGGGTTTACATGCTAAGATAAATGCACATAAGTTGCCTTTGGGAGTTGACATTCATTGTAGCAACCTTCTTAGAAAAATTAAACTTTTGGGGTTCCTTTCACCAGGTTGAGGTGTCATTGTGTTAAGTAATGACATGTATCCCATTTAATTGTTATTAATATTTTTGTGTCTAAGATGTTACTGCATCACTCATGATAGTGTAATTCCTATGTATCCTTTAATGTTAAGTTAAGATGCAATCAGGTTGGTGATGGTTATATTTTGCGGGAGGGGGGAGGTGAAATTGTGACAAAAGTTTCAGCCTTACACAGGTATATAACTCTGGTATAACTGGGTGTATATGGTGTGTGGTATTAGGGTGTCACAACACTTTTGTTGTTGTAATAATTTTTGTAACGGTGAATTGGGAATTTGTGATTTAACTCATTTTGTGTACCTTTTAATATAATTTCCACCTTGTATTGTAATGTTTTAAATAAAATAAAAAAAAAAAAATACTTTGCTAGCTTTAAAGCTCCACCTGAAAAATGTGCGCCCTCAGCTGCTTTGAAACATTTAAGAAATGCAGGTATCTCAGAAACCTTCCCTAATGTTGACATAGTTCATTCTCTGCTCAGACGTTGTGCTGAGCGTTTGTCAGCTGTTGCTCCTCAGTCCCGACACCTGGCGGAGGAGTGTTTACAACATCAACAACAATGGCGACTGCATTTCGCCGCTGTGTTAATACTGTTTGTATTCAACTAACGCAGGGCTCTATCACTGGTGAATCAGTAAATGTTTACTGCCACAACATTTGTGA
>NW_026465882.1:0-13437 GCF_026875155.1 Cherax quadricarinatus
GTTTTTTTTTGAAAACAGTTCAAGCGATCTCGGACATACAAGCCCCCCCCCCCCCCCTCCCAATCTTTATCTTTTTGGGAAAAATTTTTAAAACCTGAATATGACATTCGAGGATGTCCCGACTTTTTTAAATTAAACCACGTCTCATTAAAGGAAATACATCTGTTCCCTACAAAGCAATAATCCAACTCGTCATCTTATTCCTAGCACTACGGCAATTGCATAAAAAAACATTGAAGCCCCCTTTTTCTTTCCCCCTTCCCTGCTCATTTTATATTTTACTAAACCTATTACTGTCCTTATCACCCAAGGGCCCCGGGTTTTTCAATACTTTCGTTCTTATTATTACTAGTTCCCCTAGAACTCGTAATATTTACAGGGGACTTCACTTTTTTCCCTCCCAAAAACCTCCACAAACTATTCCTATTTTTAAAGTCCTAACTGCCCCCTCCCTGCAGTTGCCATGCTCCCACCCCACACCTAGTAATGAACCCCACCCCTACTAATGTCATTTCTCCCATAAAAGAGGTCCCAGTTGTCAATAAATGTTCCCCCGCTTTTTTCCTTACGTATTTGTCCGCCAGAAATTTAATAATTCCCCTGGAAAACCATTCATTTCCAACCCCCCCTCCTTGGCAAATCCCACATAGAAGGCTCCCACCTTACTTAAAATTATTTCTTTTGTGACCTATCCCTCTAATCGGGGTCCTCACCCCTACTCTGCCAACATCGTTGCCCCACACTGAGACGATAAAGGATTGCTCCCCTTTACCTCTCAGTGTCATTTAGACAGCTAACAATATCCCCATCCCAGCCCCGGAAAGCAAACTCTCGTCTCCTACTCCTGTCCTTCAAGCAGAAGCCTTTTCCTATACCTAACTTGGTATCCCCCAACAACAACAATATTCTTTCCTTCCTTAATGTCTTTCGTCGTGCGTTCTCAGTTTCGACCCATTCGCGGGTAGCACTGGAAAAAATTGGATGTTTCCACAACAGTTTCCACGGCGCTTTTCTTTTTTCATCGTTTCTACTTTTTTCCCTTCGTTTCTTGTCGTCACTTCTTTTCCCTTGCGTCCAGCCACTACCCGTTTTCCCTTCTTGACCCGAGGGGTTCAAAAAGGAGGGCTACTCCCAATCTTTTTGTTTTCCTCATCAGTCGCCCCAAATTTTCCCAATTTGCCAACCTCAAATTTTTCCTTAAGCTGTTGGTAAAATTGCTCGAGGAGGGCACTTGCTTCAATTTAGGAGCGCGCAAAAGGTCTTCACGAGCCCCGTAATGTAACAGCGCAAAAGCCAACTCAAACGGGCACTGCCAGCAGTCCGCCCCGGCCCCCAAAAGGATCGAACACTTTTTCAAAAACCCCCTTTTCCCCACTCCTATCTTTTTGAACAGATTGGCAAGGCACTCCTACGCCATGTTGGTAAAGATATTTCTTTTCATGCTCTTAAAGCGGTAAAGGGATCATCACCATACAAATGCTACCCGGCTCATAGCTCTTCGCTTTCCCATATCATATGTTCCCTGTCACTCTAAAAACACATTCCCTAATTTTGTAGGGGGTACCATAATTCTCCCCCCAACCATAGTTCAACAAAAATTTTCCAGACATTGGGCACTGAATTCTTGAACAGCGGGAATTTCCAAAATTTCCCCCCAACCCTTTAAGGGTAGACACTTAGTTTTTCCTGCCCGCGGGCGGAGACATACCCTGCAAGGGGTCGTTTAACTTTTGACAGCCAAGAACCCCCATCCTCATTTATATGAGGACATGGGTTAAAGTTCAAAGTGATCCCTACACCAAAACAGTTAGAAATTGCTGGCGTTTTTGGCCATCCACAAAATATTCAGATCTACCCCGAATGCCCATTGGGGTGCCGAGCCCTTTCAAATACGTTTTGCTATCAATCTCCCTCTTGCCTTAACTGTCATAGGCTCCCCCTTTTTAAACCCACCGTTGTCAAGTCTTTTTAAAAACAGGGGGAAATCCATTACCTCAAGAGAAGAAGGTCTCCTTATGCCTGGAGTTTTCATCTCCGCCCCCAAGGGAGACCCCCAAATTGTTTTTTATTCCCCGGTTTCAAAGGTTTTTCCCCCCCCCACTTCTGGTATCCCAAATCTTCAAAACCCACCTCTTTTCCTTCCCCTTCCCCCAAATCAATTTTTTTTCCCTCCCTCAACCCCCCACTTAAATCCCTCCTGTCTCGTTCCTGTTCTCTCTCACGCCTGGTACAAGTGTAAAATTCCCCCCAACCCCTTCCTCCTCGAAAAAAACGAAAACCCTCCTCCCCTTTTCCCCTCCCATTTTCCCCTCCTTTTGCCACCTCCCTTCTACCTCTTTCTTTTTCCCCTCCCCCACCTTCTCCCGTTCCCCCCCAACCCTTTTGCCCCCCCCTTTTACCTTTGTCCCCCCCCCTTTCCAGTTTCCCCCCTTTTCACCCCCCCCACCTTTTCCCCCAAAAAATTTTCTCCCTTTCCACCCCCCAAACCATTTAAATTTCTATAATTTCGAACCAAACCCCAAAAACCCAAAATTTGGAAAACCCCTAATCCCCCCCCCCTCTTTTCTCTCTCCTCTGCCCCATCTGCGCAACCCCTTTTCTTCCCCACAGCGCAACCGTTCCTTCCTGCTTTTAACTTTTTCCACCCCCTCCCAGTGGACTTTTCTCCCCCCTCACCCCGTAGGAACCCTTCCTGCGGATTTCAAGCATCTTTATCATTCCCCAATCATGGCCTATTTACGTGGAATAAGCGGCCTCAGGGGTTAATCGGGGTGAGCTTCGATGTTCTCTCCCAGTTTTGCCCCTGTTTTGGGGTTTTTACAGGAACCAAAAAATTTCACTTGCTGTTATTTCTCCCATCTCAGGGATAATTTATTGTATTCTTTAGATCCTTTTCCTGATGGGGCCTTTTTGAAAATGCCCTTCTAAAGCACTGATATTCCTACCATACATTTGTTCATACTTCGTGTTTTCAAGCAGCCCTATCCACTTGCATAGGGGGTATACCTCTGTTTTTTATATCCTCTCCTTCTCGGGCATTATCTATTCCGGATATTGCCCTTTCTTGTTTCGTCATTCCGCCACCGATTCTTTACTTGGTGATTTTAATGCCCCCCATTTCCCCTTGGGGGGGGGGGCTCCCCTGGATTCCCGGGAATTCAGTTTGGGCTTTTCTTCCCCCCCACCCCCTCCATTTTTAAAACGGTACCACACCCATTTGTCCCGGACTCATACTTCTCTTGCTCGATCTCTCAGTTGCCTCCTCCGCCGCTTAGCTTCACTTGGTCTGTTCCCGGATTACATGACACGATCATTTCCCCCATTCTTCTTCCCCCTTCTATTTCCCCCCTCTTCGCCCCCAGCGGCAATTTGATCGGGCAAATTGGAACCCTTTTCTCCCCTAAAATTTTTTAGAGAGTTTTATTCTTCGTCCTCCATCGATGAGTTTTTAACCCTTTCTTTCCGTCCCCTTTTTTAAAACCGCAGCTTCTCATTTTACCCCAAACTTCGGGGGGAGGCATTCTCAGAAATGGGGGTGGGGGTTGGTGGGGGCTCCCTGCTTGTGCTCAGCCAGACGTTTGAACGCGCTGCATGGGGCGGTACCTCTGAACCCAGAGAGACTCCCTTTTTTAAACAGGGGTGCGACGCTGCCATGGTTATTGGAGCTAAAAATATTGTGGAGTTGGGGCTCCACCATTTACCCCTCTGCTTCCCATAGTGCAGTCGGAAAAAAGTACGAAAATGAGTGGTAAATATTTTTCCTGACCCTGCTTGTTCTGCGGGTTGCGGTGTTTATAACAAACCCCTCTAGATGTTTTCCAATGAAATTGGCAATCACTGGTCCGTTTTTCTCAGGGACTCCATCTATGCCCCTCATTTCTTTTCCCCAAAAATCTGCCAGGAGTTTGCACCCTTGGGCTTTTTTCTCTCAGAGAAGAAAAAGTAAATGTGCCTTTTTTACTTCAAAAACTGGGGGCAACACTCTCAGCTTGCCCGATCATGGGGAGCTGGGCCTGCACATTCATATTCGATCACATTTACATCAGTCAGCCCTTTCAGTTTCCCCATTCGCCTTTACAATCTTTTTTGGCACAAGGATTTTTTCCCAAAACTGTGGAAATCCGCCATTGTTCTCCCTTTCCGCAAACCGGACTACGGGGCATGAAACCTCCCCATGCCCCATTGCTTTACCATGCGTTTAAAAAGAAATGGAACGCCTAGTAAATAACTTTTTAGTGTGGTATTTAAAACACAAAAACAGTCTCTCCATGTCAATAGGCTTTCGTAAGGACGTTCACCATGACCCCTTCTAGTTGGATATATGTTCGTAATGCCTTTGAAATAACCACTCATTATTGCCTATTTTTTGACCTTGAGAACATATGACTCAACTTGGAGGTATAATATTTTACCCCCAACCCCACTCCTTGGCCTTCGGGAAATCTACCACCCTTTCCCTTAAAAAACTTTTTAACTGACAGGCATTTCCGTGTTCGGGTTAATAATCCCTCTTTACCCAAGCTGAAGGTGTCCCCCAGGGATGTGTTTTGACAAACACTTTTTCCCCTTGCTTTTTAATGTTTTTGGCCTCTAGTTTTCCCATAAAATTTGGTCATCATCTATGTTGATGACTTCGCTTTTGCCTGTACAGGCGCTGATGTCACCTCATTACAGTTTCTCTCCAACACAGTCGACCGTTTTTCCCAAATTGGGCCCCCACAGTGGGTTTAAATTTTTCCACACTAAAACCCACCAATTTACTTTCACTAGCGCTCTGTCATCTCCGATCATCCTTTGTACCTCTAGGGTCCCGTATCCCTGAACGTGATCAGTCAAGTTTCTGGGGCCCCCTTTGATCGAGGTTTTCCCGGAAACCCCACTTACCTCGCTGAAGGCCTTTTCACAGCCCGGTGAACCTTTTTAAAACCCCCGCCCTCTTCATGGGGGGCTGATCGTCGAAACCCCCCTTTGCCTAATTCCACCCCTTTTTTTATCGAAACTTGATTATGGGGGACCAATCTATTCAAGCGGGATCTCCTGTACTCTCTCTAGCCTTTAAACCCCTTTTACCAAGGGGTTACATTTATGCCTTGCTGCTTTTCACTCTTCCCCTGTTGAGAGCCCCCTTTTGCGAAGGAAGTTCCTCCTTATCCGATCGCCCGAGCCATTTCCTGCGCTACTAGTACGCTCTCAGATCTCCCCAAACCCCATTTTTAGAATGGTCACTGATATTTAGACATTTTTTATTTGTTCGCCGCCCCCGTTTACTCCATCCCTTCTCTCCGCCTTATTCCTCTTTCTTCTCTTCAACTACCCCCTTTTTATGTACTGTCATCTCACTTTTCCCTACCCCCCTGGGGAAATTCCCGCTGTTCGGTTGTTCTTTCTCCTCCCCTTTCTCGAAAAACTTTTACGGTCGCTTCCCCGCTCTTTTTCTTGACCACTTTCACTTCATTCTCATGCCATTGCGTTACACAGAGGCTCTAAGTCTTTTTGACCGTACATTTCGCAGTGTTTTCCGGACAGCTCTACAAGGGGTTTTTCATCTTGGCATATTTTTTCTGCTGAATTGTATGCCATCCTTAAGCACTTATCCGTATTTCACTATGCCTGGTCCATTTTTGTTGTCCCCCAGCTCCCCTTTGGCTTTACAGGCATTTCAAAAATTTGATCCCCTCACCCCTTAGTCCCTCCGTATCCCAACTTTTTGGGTACGCCGATCTTACCAAGCAAAAGATATTGTTTTTTGTTTTCCCTGGTCATGTTGACGTACAGGGCAATGAACAGGGAGCACTGCTGCGCGGCAGCAGTACATGACTACCCTTTTTTTAAGAGGTATTTCCCTTTTGGACTTTTTGCTGCAAAATCTTCCCCCCTCACACCGTTGGCAAAAATTTGGTCACAGCTCGGCAACAAACTAATTATTAAACCCGGGATAGGTTAATGGCCGTCTTTTATCACCAGTGTCGAGGTTGGGAGACTACTCTCTCCCGTCTTCGCATTGGCATACTCGTCTTACTCATGGATTATCTCATGGAGAGGCGTCCTGCTCCTCTCTGTGAGAATTGCCAAACTCCATTATCAGTCAGCCACATTCTTTTGGGGACTGCCACTTTATCAACGAGCACGCAGAATTTACCTCTGTCGTCGTCTTCGCTCCGCTGCTCTCTCTTACCTTCCCTTCTCGCTGATGGACCCACCTTTCATCCGGACTCTCTCATTGACTTTTTGACAACAACTGACTTACTTCACAAATTTTGATACCTTCAGCCCTTTCTACTTCAATCTCTTGCTACCCTCTACCCCCGTACTATCCCCTGCCCCGCTGTTTTCTGTAACCTGCTGATCATCCCTCCTCCTTCTGCCATCCAATACCCCCGTTTCCCTTTTCCCTACCCTGCAGCGCTGTATAGCCCTTGTGGCTTAGCGCTTCTTTTTGATTATAATAATAATAATAACATTCTAATACCGAGTACAGTGTTAATCTCAATATTCCTATCACTGATACTAGAAATACCAAGCTCCTTCCTCATGTTAAGAACTTTTGTAGATCTGGGACAGCCAAGAATAATTTCCCGAGAGCTTCATTTTGCATTAACTCCCAAAGGGTCGGAGAGAACTTTCTCTAGCTAATATCAACAGGGAGCAGCATAATCAATTAAGGACTAACATAGGCTATGTACATCATTCTTACGATTATCGCATTAGCACCATAGTTGGGGTTGTAGCCAGCAACAGCTTTGAGAGCATTTAGCCTAGCTTTGCATTTCTTGTTTAGTTGTGGTATAGTGGATTTGTTAAAGGGTACATCTACACCAAGATATCTGTAAGTTTTAAAAGTAGCTAATGATTTCACCCGCAAATAGATGGGTGGGGGATGTCGTTTGCTTGTTAATATCTTTGTTTTAGAGGAAGATATTATGAGGCCTAGTCGATTACAAATTGCTTGAACTTCATTAAGAATGGTATTCATCTTATGCCCTGTTGTATGGATCATGATATCAGCATAGCTTATAGCTATATGTTTAGGTGAGGCAGGTAGAGCATTTAGGAGAGCATTAATCAGAATATTAAATAGCATGGGACAAAGAACTCCTCCCTGCTGTGTACCTAAAGACATTTCTTTAGAATCACTTCTGAAGCCTTGGTAAAGGACAGAGGATACTCTATTTGACAGGTATCCTATTATCCAGCAGAGTAAGCTACCACCAATATTCATTTTGGCTAGTTCATGTAGTATAACGGTTCTGTTCGCAATATCAAATGCAGATTTTAGATCAAGGAAAGTGGTAAAACTAGTAGAGGTGTGTGTAGGTCAAGTGTTTAAATTGAAGCATATATGTGAACAGTATTTAGATAAAGGTAGGGAAGTTTTTATTGCATTTATGGATTTAGAAAAAGCATATGATAGAGTGGATAGGGGAGCAATATGGCAGATGTTACAAGTATATGGGATAGGTAGTAACTAAATGCTGTAAAGAGTTTTTATGAGGACAGTGAGGCTCAGGTTAGGGTATGTAGAAGAGAGGGAGACTACTTCTCAGTAAAAGTAGGTCTTAGAAAGGGATGTGTAATGTCACCATGGTTGTTTAATATATTTACAGATGGGGCTGTAAAAGAAGTAAATGCTAGGGTGTTCGGGAGAGGGGTGGGATTAAATTATGGGGAATCAAATACAAAATGGGAATTGACACAGTTGCTTTTTGCTGAAGATACTGTGCTTAGGGGAGTTTCTAAAGAAGATTGCAAAGGTTAGGGGACGAGTTTGGGAGTGTGTGTAAAGTAAAAGTTGAAAGGAAACATGAAAAGAAAAGGGTGATGAGGGTATCAAATGATTTAGATAAAAAAAAACGGGATATAAATTGGGGAGGGATGGAAAAAAGTAAGTTTTCAGATACTTGGGGGGTCACTTGGGGCGATGGATTTATGAAGGATGAGGTTAATATAGAATTGAGGGGGGAAAAAAAAGGGAGTGGTGTGTTGAGTATATGTGGAGACAAAAAACATTATCTATGGGGGCAAAAAAGGGGAATGTATGAAAGTATAGGGGTACCAAACCCCTTTAAATTGGGTAAAGTTTGGGGTTGTAAATTGCGCGAGGAGGGGGTTTTGGAGGCAGGGAGATGTCCTTTAAAGGGCATGTGGGGTTAAAAATTTTATGCAAAAAATTGGGCGGAAATTGGGAAAAGGTGTGAGTTAATAAAGTTTTAGTCAAGGGGGGGGTTGTTGAGGTGATTTGGTCATTTAGAGAGAATGGTAAAAGTAAAAGACATGGAGATTTATAAATCTGTAGGGGAAGGAAGGCGGGGTAGGGGTCATCCTCAAAATTTTGGGAGGGGGGGGGTAAAGGAGGTTTTGTGGCGGGGGGCTTGGACTTCCAGCAAATGTGGGGGAGCTGTTAGGGGTGAATGGAGACGAATGGTATTTGGGACCGACGATTGTTAGTGTGAGCAGGGTAATATTTGTGAAGGGATTCAGGGGAAACTGGCTATTTTTAATAGCTAGACTTGATCTGGAAATGGGAAGTACAATGCCTGCCTCTAAGGGGGGGTTCGGGGGTTTGGAGGGATATGTTTTGTATCTTTTTAGTATATGCTTCTAAAAAGTTGTTTCTGGCACCTCTGCAAAAAAAAATGATTATGTGTGAGTGAGGCGAAAATGTTGAATGAAGAAAGTATTTCTTTTTTTCGATTTTCTTTTTTTTTTGGGTCACCCTGCCCCAAGGGGGGGGAAAAAAAAAAATTTAAAAATTTGCTTATTAAAGGGGGGGGCTAAAGTGTTTCAAAAATTTTAAAATTGGTACCTAATAGTGTGACATAATATTGTAAAGGATTAGGAAGTTTTTTAATAGCAATTGAGACAAATAAACAAGTTCCTTAGGGAATTCAGTTATTAGATATTTTTATTTATATTAAGAGGTGTACTGAAAAACAAGAATGGGTGAGGGGGAAAGTTTTAAATGATGGTATTCTTAGGATTTTTTCATTTTTGGTTTCCCTGCTGTAGTGGAACAGCCATTTTAAAAAAATTATATAAATTAGCAAAATGTGAAAATGGTGGATTAGAACTTTTTATTGGTAACTTTAGTAAAATTTGTATGTTGAGGATGTGAAGTTAGTGATGTGAAAACGTAGTTTTTATGATTGTTATGTTTATTATTGGGTTAGGGGTTGTAGGGGGTGGGGTTTAAAGTGTTGTAGTGATGTGTGGTAGTGTTATGATTGTGTAGGGGTATTTATGATGTGTGAATGAAAAAAGTGATGTGTGAAGTTTTGGGTAGGATTGTGGTAGTGTTTATGGTGTTGAAATGGATTTGTTGTGTAGTGTTGTAGTGATGTGTGTAGTTTTTGTAGTGATGTGTGTAGTGTTGTAGTGATGTGTGTAGTTTTGTATTTGTGTGTAGTGTTTATTGATAGTATGTTTTAGTGGGGTATGTAGTGGTGTTTTTAAAGTTTTAAATTGTGATGTGTGTAGTTATTTATTTTTTATTTTATTTAATTTATTTATTTATTTTATGTCTTTGCAAACAGTACTCTGAGATTTTGTATTTACATAGTGGGTTTCAATGCAAAGAGAGCCTCTATTATGCCTAGCATTATGGGTCAATTTAAAACATTATTGGCTTACAGTCTACTTAACACTAAGGAGTATATCATAGTTTGTACAGTTGGATAGTAATTATTTCATAGTTGTACAGTAGATTTTAATTATAAATGAATCAAAATTTTTATAATACAAAGATATATTTATATTCGAAAATGCTTTTTGTGAAAACAATGCTTCAATTTACATTCCTGTCAACAATGGATAAAAAAGGTTCAAAGTGACTGTTTGAAGTTATGATGGGGAGTACATAAGTGTGTACTGAGTATTTAGCATTTAGTCTGGGTGATTAAGTGGGTTTTTAGAAGTCTTAAATTGATTTTCAGACTGGGTTACTTTAATATATTCTAGCAATGAATTCCATAATTTTTGGGGCCTCTTATGTGCATAAAAGTTTTTTTCACAGTGTGATATGGACACCAGGTATATCAAAAAGAGACCTGTGTCTTGTGTTGTGGTCATGTGTCCTGTTTAGGTTGGTGAGGAGAAGTTTTGAGTGGGGGTTTATATTTCTGTGAATTTTTGTGTATGTAGTAGGCACATGAATAAGTATGGATGTTCTTAATGGTGAGCAGATTCAGACTTTTGAAAATTGGTGGAGTATGCTGGCGGGAGTGGGAATTTATCATTCTTACTGCTGCCTTTTGCTGGGTTATTAGGGGTTTTAGGTGATGGATGTTGTTGATCCCCATGCATAAATTCCATATGTAAGATAAGGGTATATGAGTGAATGGTACAGTGCCAGGAGAGCTGATTGTGGAACGTAGTACCTTATCTTCGATAGTATGCCTACAGTCTTGGAGATTTTCTTGGTGATTTGTTGTATGTGTCCGGAACTTAAAGCTACTGTCAAGGTGGATACCTAGGAATTTTCCCTCTGTGAGTCTTGTGACTGATGATTCATTTAGCGTTATGTTAATTGGATCATTTGCAGCTTTGTTTCCAAACTGAATGAAATAGGTTTTATCAGTGTTCAGGGTAAGTTTGTTAGTCATCATCCAGGCAGATATTTTCTGTAATTCAGCACTGACTGTGTTTGCTAGTATGACTGTGTTTGGGTGGGAAAAGACATATGTAGTGTCATCTGCAAATAATATGGGTTTGAGTAGCTATGATGCATTCGGTAGATCATTGATGTAGATGAGAAAGAGGAGTGGTCCAAGGACGCTTCCTTGTGGGACTCTTACTGTGATTGGTTGGGTGGAAGAGTTTGCATCATTTGCACACACACATTGAGTTCTGTTACTAAGGTATGACTTTTAGGTAGTTGAGGGAGTGGCCTCTGATGCCATAGTGCATTAATTTGGAGTACAGCAGTTCATGGTCAACTGTATCGAAAGCTTTATGTAAATCAATGAAAATGCCCAGTGAGACTTCTTTCTTTTCAAGCGCGGTATATATTAGTTCTAGCATGTGTATGATAGCATCATTTTGTGCTTTTATTATTCCTGAATCCAAACTGACAAGGGTTTAATATGTTGTATGAATTAATTTTTCAAAGATTTTAGAGAACAGTGGTAAGTTAGATATTGGTCTATAGTTATTCAAGTCAGCTTGGTCACCTCCTTTATGGATCAGAGTGACACTCGCTATTTTGAGGATTGTTGGGAAGGTAGATGATTCAATGGACTTATTAAAGAGCATTGCAATAATTGGTGACAATACTTGAGAAGCTTTTTTATACATAAAAACAGGTAAGTTGTTTATGTCTCCTGCCTTGTTTTTAAGGATTAGATTTTGCCACCGAAGTGGCTAGTTTATTGTGCACCCCATATCCATCCTGTGGACGGTAGCGCAAGAGCATATGGATACACAAAAGGCCTAGGAACTAGGCCCCAAAGGGTTAACAGGAATACATATGGATTTATATTATCTACATATCTATAGTTCACTTATCTGTTACAAGCAAATTTAGGAATTTGCTTAGTATATCTGGTATCTTATTTTCATTAATAAGATATCTTGACATGTCCACATAGGTTATTATACTGTCTCTGTATTCTCTCAATAAGTGGACAATTAAGCACGTAGTGTTCAAGACAGTGACCATATGCCTGATCACATAATTTACATTTAGTTTGATCATCTGTGTGTCTCCCAAACTGCCAGAAGTACTTGTAACCAAGCCTAAGCCTGGCCACTACAACATCAGTCGTCTGTTCACATTGCACGTTGCTCCATAAACATACTTATCTACGTTCATGTTATCATAGTGGGTTATAGATCTACTGAGGCTTCTAACTGCTTTTCCTATAACAATCATTTTCATTATTTACTTCTCTCCTAATAGTCATTCTAAAAGCTAGACACAGTTACTACACCAAAGTTATATTGCTAACATTCAATCCTTCATGGGATCCTTCTTGACTAACATGATCACCTTTATCATGAAGGAGTAATCAAAGTGTGTGATGGTGATCATAGCAATTGTAAGTTAATTCCTTTGTCCCTAATTTTGAGTGATGTATGTAGTGTTTATAGTGATGCATAGTGGTGTTGTAGTGATGTGTTGTAGTGTTGTAGTATATGTGTATAGTATAGTGGGTGTGTGTAGTGTTTAATTGATGCATGTAGTGTTGTAGTGATTGTTGTAGTGTTGTAGTTATGTTTGTAGTATTGTAGTGATGTGTGTAGTTCCTCAGTGAGTGTTACTGAAACAATAATTTGGTAAACAGCAAAGGAGTTTATATAGTGATCTTAGGTGAGGCACTTGGGGAAACAGTGCTGAAAGCGTTGAATTTAAGGCAAGTAGGGGCTAGTTTGATAGGTATAAAAAATAGGAATGGGATTTATAGGTAGTAAGGCATAGGGAGGCTGCCAGTGCTAACAGAAAATGAGGCAAAAAGTTGTTAAGAAATTTAAAACCTATGTAGACATTGAGGGATTTATTCCTCAATAAGTTTTTAATTGTGATGAAACCAGCCTCTTTTGGAAAAAAAATGCCTAAAAGAACCAACATCACACAAGAAAAATTCTTTACCTGTACACAAGCCAATGAAAGACAGGC
The DNA here is from genome assembly GCF_026875155.1 of Cherax quadricarinatus. Classification (NCBI taxonomy): domain Eukaryota; kingdom Metazoa; phylum Arthropoda; class Malacostraca; order Decapoda; family Parastacidae; genus Cherax; species Cherax quadricarinatus. The sequence goes on from NW_026465882.1 coordinate 12,611, forward strand.
TAACACCCAAAACTAAGCTCTAGGTGCCATTGATTGGCAGAGAGCTAAATGACAGTAATAATATCGATGAAGATATCAAAAAAATTTTACATAACACCCCAAACCTATACAACAAACATTGCCCAGTCAAAACGAAACAGATCACAGAAAAAGAGGCTAAACAACCCATGGCTAACTAGAAGTATCCTCAAATTTATTAATAAAAAACACCAAATTGAAAAGCAGTTCAGATTAGGCTTAATTACTAAAGAATTTACTAAATGATACACATCAATACTAACAAAACTAATACGTATGAAAATAGATTTAGTGAAATGAAAGGTGACATGAAAAGCACCTGGCAAACCCTCTCCAAAATTTTGGGCTCAAGAAAACCGACTGGAAATAAAGAGATAGACTTAACTAACCAGATGAACCTCGCATGCAACCTATAGACACGGCCGACAAATTTAATGTCTTCTTCTCTACTGGTGCAGCTGGTAGTGCTGCTGTTGTCACACAGAGTGATGGCTCTCATAAAGAAATTGGAGCACGCATCAATAACTGGGCCTCTACCCTTCAAACAGAACTGTTTGCCATACTCCTTGCACTCAAATGTGTCCATGTATCTAAGGTTGACACTTTAATTGTAACTGATTCTCTGTCATCCATAAATGCTCTCAACTCATTAAGCATAAATTGTGGCATGCTTGTGTCAGAAGCCAGACACAGGTATGGTAAGATTGTGGACAGTGGAGTCAGAGTGCACAGCTGTGGATTCCATCTCACATTGGTCTTCAGATATGATAAAATGATAAAATGGCTAAGGTGTATGCTTTTAAAAAGGG
>NW_026465883.1:0-13367 GCF_026875155.1 Cherax quadricarinatus
ATTCACAAAAGAAATCCTAAAAACAGTATTTGAGTTAATATACCGGGAAATGGGGGTTAAAAAATTTTGGTTTAGGAACCTTTTTTTGTTTGGGGCAAACCATGGTTTAACCCTTTCGGGGCCCAAAGGGCCAAATTTTCAAAGGCGCACCAGGTCCAAAATTTTCAAAAAATTTTTGTTACAGGGGAACCTCAAAAACGATTTAATCCTTCTGGGAGCTGGGGCAAAATCAAAAAGTCTGAAATTCGAAGCAATATTTTTCCCTAAAAATAAGGAAATCAATTAACCGCCAAAACCCAAAAAATACAAAAAAAAAAAATTACATTTTTGAGATTAAACAGTTTTACATAAAACAAAGGCAGTGGCCCCCCGGGTTAACTATTTTTTCACTCCAAATTGTTCGGGGCCAGTACTGACCAAATTTTTTCCCAAAAGAAATATGGAAGTAGTTTCCTTTTCAGACCCCAAACATCACTACAAACGCATTTACATAAATCCCTTACATAAGGGGCAAAATCGAGAAAACGTTATGCGGGGCCACTGTACTATAGTTTTTAATTAGTAAGTAATAATATAAAAAAACTTTTTTACTGTATTTCCCTTTAGAAATTGTGATGGCATCTGGAAATGGGGAGGAAAAGGAGGGGGTTTTTTTTGGGAAGAGACCCCCCCCTGAGGATTTCAGGTAAACCCCTCCAGGGTTATTTCCCCTTCCGTTTTTTAATGCCACAACCACGGAAAAACACGGACCCCTGCCACAAAATAACTGCCCCCACAGCCCTTTTTCGGTGCCCTTTAAACATTTCCCTAAAAGGGACATGGTTCTTTTTTACCTGGGAGAGTTTGGGGGGTCAACCCCCCCCGGCCCTCTGGACCGGGCCCCTGGGGATCACCCTGAAAACCCGGCTTTTTTGCTGCGGCGCACAAAAACCCAAACGTCCCCACACCCCGGCTATCAGGAACTGACTTAGGGTCTTGTCCATAAAACCAAACTTTGAGACTGCCGGGGTCTTTTGGGAAATCCCCCTTAGTGTGCGGGGGGCATTGAACATCTGGGGCCCCTGACACTTATTGAGGGTCCTTAAGTCTAGGACACCCCTCTTTTCAGGGGGGAGGGGCATTGTCTGCCAATTTTTTGCTTTCGATAGTGATTTTCGGGGTGCAAGTTGGGTACAGTCCCTCTAGATTTTCCGGGTGTATATAATCATTTTCTCTCCCTCCTCGTTCCGGGGAATCAGGTTTAGAAACCTAAACGCTCCCGTAATTGAGGGTTTTATCTCCTTTATCCCGCCCGGGAAAGTTCTCTGTACATTTTCTGGGTCGGCAATTTCACCCCTTAAAGGTGCTGTTAGAGTGCAGCAATATTCCACCTAGATAAACAAGTGACCTGAAGAGTGCTCAGGGGTTGGGCCTCCCTAGTTTTTTAATTCTCATTATCCGTCCTGTCATTTTTCTAGCAATGCGATTGAAAATGTATGGTCCTTGAAGGGGAAACCTCCACTAATCACTCCCAGGGCTTTGGGCGTTGGGGTTTTGCTCTATTTTGGGCCAAATTTGTTTTTTACCTGATAAATTTAATTTCCTCATGTTTCCATATCGAGTAATGAAATTTCCATCGTTGAACTTCATATGTTTTCTGCAGCCCATTGAAAGATTTGTTGATGTCCGCCTGGGGCCTTGCAGTGTCTGCAAGGGGAAAACACTGCATGCGATTTTGGGGGTCATCTGCAAAGAAGACACGGTGCGTGGCGACATCCTTGTCTATGTCGGGTATGAGGATAGGAAAAAAGGGAAACTAACTGTGCCTTGTGGAACAGACTTTTACCGTAGCTGCCCGGGCTTTACTCTGTTGACACTACTCCTGTGTTTTTTTAGGAGGGAAATTTTAAAATCCATTGACCGACTTTTCCCGTTATTCCTTTAGCGTGCAATTTGTGCGCTATTACCCATGGTCACACTTTTCGAAGGCTTTGCAAAGTCTTATATATTACACTGCATTCTTTTTTTCTCTAGTCATTTTTGGGCCTTGTCGTATGACCGTGTTGAGAAGACAGGAGCGACCTGTTCAACCCCTTTTCCCGGTTGTGTAACTGAGGGTTTCTAATGGTGGGGATCTTCTTCTTAGGACCCTTCAAAGTTTTTTTTATTTGGTTTAGTGCTAGGTCTTATTCTTTGCTGTTGCTTTACTGCCCCCTTTGTGGAGTGGGGCTATGTCTTTTTTTTTTATAACTGAGGGACGACCCCCGGCCCAGCTCCCTCCCTGGGAGGGAAAAAGGGCTGTGAAGGGGCTTCTTGCAGTCTTTGATGAACACAGATTTTCCAGATGGGGCCCGGGCAGAGTGCAGGGGCATGTCTTTATCCCTTTTTTCGAATCTTTTGGGCGTCGGATAACATGATAGGCTTGTGTTAATAAAATTTTTGTGGCTCTCTCAAAAAAAATTCATTTTGATCTTCGACCTCAGCTGTTAGCGCTTGCAAAAACGAGTCATTTTTGGACTTGAGTAGCTCACTCTTTTCCTTGTGTATCTGTTGGGACCCATCTTTTTTTAAGAGGGGCCCAAACGGACTTGGGTTCTCGTTTTTGATTTGGCATAGGAAAGAAATACTTGGGTTTTTTTCGATTTTTTTATGGCTTTTTATTCCCCCCGCATTCCGACTCCTAAAGGTTTCTTTAGTTTAATTTTCGATCTTGCTATTTCGACATGTCTCCCGCCTTTCAGATATTTTACCTCTTTTACCGCTCGGTTATTCTTTTCCGCGCCTGTAAAGGGAGCGCCTGTCTTTTTCTATTTTACTCTACTCCCCTTTTTTTTAGAGAATAACCTTTGGCATACATCGAGTGCCCCGATTTAAAATCGTTTCGGCATAATTTGAAAAGAGGCTTGTTCACTTCTCGGGGGTGGTAATTCTGCACAAACTTTTGGACACCATCCACTTGGCACAATCCCTTAATTTTTAAGAAGGCACCCACCACTCCCCTTCCCCTCCCTGAACAATTTCCTCAGCGTGGTCTGATACTGCCCAGAGAAGCATTTTGCAGCCTTCATTTTTCCCTGGGGCCCTCCACCAACTCTCCACATCCCACCACCACCTCCAACCCCGGGTGTTCCCAATGCCACATAGGTCCACAACAGGCAGGGGGTAGTTGGGCCAGGGTCGGGGTTAGCCTAAAACCCTTCAAAACCCCCTTTTTTGACACAATCGGGCCACAATTGCCCAAAGCAAGTTCAAAGTCCTGGAAGTCATCCCCCCCAAACCTCACCTATAACTTGGAGCGTAGATGGAAGTGTTCCCAGAACCTCTTAGGTCAATTTAGTGCTGGGTCACCCCAAAGCATTTTCAAACACTGCTTTTGTGAGATTTTTTTTGAAATTTAAAATCCCCGCGGGCCGGGCGGAAAGAGGAGTGGTTTTTGGAGGCAAAACTTATTTTTAAAAACGAAGCCTTAGACAAAGGTCTAATAAGTTTGGAGGGGGAAACAGGAGCATTGTCCATTAACAGAAGCATTTGGGTTGAAATTTTTTTCCGGAGGTTTTTTTTACACGGGGGCCAAACATTTCAGGGACCCATTTTTGAAAATTTGTTTTGTGACCCACCTTAGATTAGCTTTCCACAAACATTTAACTTGTTCAAAAAGACATTGTTTTTCTTAAACACCTGGGTTTTCTAAATGATACACAATAAAGGTTTCTTTTTAAATCACCATAGCATTAGTGCAAAACAAAAGGTAACCGTCTTTCATAGGCTTGGTCCGGCAGTGCCTTTTTCCCTGTTGATAAACCCTTTTGTCTGATATTTACATCGGATTTTCCCAAATTTTGAATCCAATTTAGGAAATTACTTTATTCCAGTCAACCAAATTCTTACTATTTCACTAGTTTTACTTCATTCTATCGATTGAGCACAAGAAACCCAAAGAATTTTTTTTAAACCCACAAAATAAAGTGACAAAAGGTTTTTTGGGCCCAAATTTAATCAAAGTTCAAAATTTTCAAATTTTTAAAAAGGGGTTCAAAAAAAAAATGCGGGCATTCCTGGCACTTAACTAACATTTCCCTTTCATTATTAGGGTTTCAGTTTTTAAAATGAATTCCATTTTGATTATTATTCACATAAAAATTTTTATTCAACCCAAAAAATAAAAGTTTTACTGTTATGCAATATTGTAATACAGTGGACCCCCGCTCCGTTGGCTCACATAATGTTAAATCCGCATAGTGATACATTTTATCACAAAATTTTTGCCTCCATACGCAAAAAAACTCCCAACACATTCGCCAAGACGCTCTATGTGGGGCCCTGACCCCACCTCACATTTCCGCCGGGGCATTGTTTACAAGCCACCTCCGCGTAACACCCAAGCATACAATGGGAACTTTTCGTTTTTAAGCAGCGTTTTGGTGTTTTTATCTGCAAAATAAGTGCCATGGCCCCAAGAAGCTTCTGGGCCCAACCCTGTGGTAAAAAGGGTGAAAATATACAAATACGTGGTCCCAGGGTCAACTGCGATGCTGTGTTTGCGTAGCCGCAGCTGCTGCTCTCTGCTGTACCCGTTCAGCTGCGCTGTAGCACCGTCACTGCTGCTGCTGCTGTCACCATCTGCTGCGCTGTAGCACTGCAGCTGCTGCGTAGCACCGTCAGCTGCTGCTGCTGCGTACCACCATCACTGCTGCTGCTGCGTACCACCATCATCTGCTGCTGCTGTAGTACCGTCTGCTGCTGCTGTAGCCCCGTCGCTGCTGCTGAGCATTTCACTGCTGCTCTGCTGTAGCCCCGTCACTGCGCTGCTGCTGCGCTGACCACCGTCAGCTGTCGCTGCGCTGCTGAGTCCCGTCTGCTGCTGCTTACACCGTCGCTGCTGCGACACTGTCACTCGCGAGCACTGCCCCTGCTGCGCTGCTGCCTTTTGTGTGGCTTTTTGAAAACCAAGAAAAAATTTTAACCCAGAGGGGAGCCCCCAGTAACCAAAAAATCAGTGCATCGAAACTGTCAAACTATTTCCTTTGGGGCCAAATCTTGTCTCCTGGGAGCAACCCACCCAGTCGACTAACACCCAGTGAACGGGGAAAAATGCCGGGAATATGCTCTTTTTGGGTGAATTTAAACCACAAATTTTGGTTTAACATTAAAACGAGGGGGCAACAATGTATAAGGCCTGTTCTGGAAGAAAATGCCGAACGGGACCTACGTACTCGGGAGGAAAGGCACTCCCAGGAACAGTACTCATCATCATTTCGCTCTTCAAAAAGGGAAATGCATTTTTTCTCATTTTTGTAGATAGTACATGCCAATATATATTGTGCATGTACACTCTACAAAAGGCAGAACCTTCTTTTGTGTGTGGGAAAAGATATTTCATGGGGTAAAATTTTTTTTTCTACTTTTTGGTGTCTTGCTCGATTAATTTGTTTTCCCATTTTTTCTTATGGGAAAAATTCATTCGATAACGATAATTTCGCTAACAAGGGCTCTAGAAGGGATAATACTTATCGGGGCCCGAATTGTAAAAATAATAAAACCACTTTTGTAAATGAATTTTAACCCACCATGGGGTGTATTAGACGTGTAGATCATTTTTTTTCCCTCTTGAAATCGGCAAAAATAAACATTTCTGCTATTTTGAGCTCATTCAACCCTTTCCTTTTACTAAAACCCAAATCAAAATCACTCTTTTTCTAAAATTTCCATTCTATCAAAAAACCCAAGAAATCGCAAATAACAAAAAAACATATGAAAAACACGCAAAGTCATTTTTTTTTAATCGAAAATTACGGTCTCAGTTTTTTTTTCTCCATTATGCATTTGGGTGCTGCAGGATTTGTTTTATGGGCACACATACCAAAGATGTATTCTCTCTATTGGCCCCCAATTTACCGCTCACACTTATCAAGTGACTGAGCCGGGGGAACCTACTTTTTGGACCCTAAACGAAACCCTAGACAGGGCCGGACCCAAAGGTTTAAAGGACCCCCTTGGGGGGGCTTTGGCGGGGACCGGGTAAAGATTACACAAATGAAAGTTGACCAACTGGGGTTAATACAACACCACAAATTTTAAAAAACAAAAAAAGGCACAATACCGGACTGGAATGATACACAAATCCGCTCAAGAAAAGAGTTTTACGATGACATTTCGGTCTAACTTGGACCATTTCCCAAAGTCTCACACTGTGACTTTGTAAATGGCCCAAAGTCAGACCAAAATTCGTCGTATCCCTCTCTTCTATGTGGGGGCATTTGTGTACTCAACATTTTTCTACAATTTCCAAACATATATTTTCTTTGCACAGAAAGCAGATCAAGTGCCTGATAAATAGAAACTAAAACACCGCAGTAAGAAGTGAATCATTTATGGTTGAATTTTTTGTAAATCTAGCTCTGCCAGGAGTTTTTTTATGTTTCTGATTGTACATCAAAAACCTGAAAAATTTTTGGGGTTTATTTCTGAGGGTCTCAAATTTAGTACAGGGAAAATATAAAACAATCTGACCATTTAAGGTCTCTGAGTATTTTCCCACAACCCAGCCTTTGGCCAGACTTTCTGGTTTAAAATTGAAATTCAGAAAAAAAAAATCGCCTAAATATTTTAAAATGAAATCTTTTTTTAGCTTTCATTTTAAAATCCCCTAAGCCCTGGAAAAATATTCATGAAAAAATTTAAATAATTGAAAATATTTTAGGATGCCCTTCAGGAAAGTGTTTGGGGATGAAAGCTACAAATTTGGAAGCTTATGAATTTGAGAGTTTGACAAAAGTCCTTTAGCTACAGTGTCCATGTACTTGGTAGGTAGTTTTTCCTTAGTGAATAAACTGGAGAGTGATACAAAAATAAAAGGGGATATTTTTTTCAAGTGCTCATGGGAGATGGTGATAAAATCATTTTCCCCGGATTGAAACTCAAAGATTATGCCCAACCCCTTTTACTGAAGACCACACCACAAAGGGGATCTGTGTAACTTCCCCCCCGGGCTGTTTTTTGAAAGCGTTACGCCTATCTATCAGAACACAGAAGAGTTCATTTGTAAAAACGTGAGTGCATTTCTTTTTTTGTTTGTATGATACCCCTACGGTTTTTAAATTTTTTTTAATGCAATATTACTTTTTTATATTTATTGTATTTTTCATGTATATTTTTAGATTTTGTGGAAAAAAACTTTTTTACAAATGTCACATTAATAATAAATTTATTTTTTTTCTCTTTTAATTAACCAGAAAAAATTACCGTTGTAGCTTTTTATTTTTTTTTTTGCAGGATTTTTAATGCATTAAATTTAAAAAAAAATATTTTTGTCCAATTAAATCCTGTAAAAGGGATACCTTTTTAATTTCACCATTTAGCAGTAAACTCTATTTTTTTTTCTGCTTTATGGAGGGGTTGAAACATGCAAAAAAAAAATTTTCTTTGAAAGAGTTCAAACTTTTAATGAAGTGTACAGGGGGGCCTGTATATACAACCCCTCTTTTTTTGACACCATGTTTTTTTTTGATTCAATTTAGCCATTGTTGATGATGTTCAGTGTTTTTCCGTTTTCTGCCAAATTCATTTTTGTGCAACAGAAAACATAAGAGAAGGGGGACCAGTGCGGATTTTAAAGGGAAGATTGTATAACTGGGGATTTTTTTTTATTTTTTTTTTTCCTAGCTTATTGAGCATTAATAATTTATAGGGATTTTAGAATCATTTGAGATAAAAGAATGTCTCTTTTTCTATCGCTGGCATTTTTGCTTATCGTATGGGGGTTTCGAACCTTAGACCATATTTTTCGGGGGCCCCCCGTACGGGGGGGGCCGGAAAAAAATTGAAAAGCAGGGGATGACCCAAAACAATTCATTACAATTCTTTTCAGAGGGCATAGCACGATTGATCATGTTCAAATTTTAGTAGAATCCCTGAACACTAAATTTTGGGCTCAGTGGACACAGTGAGGAGCCTCTCTCTGACCATTAACAAGACCAAGCAATTGACACTTCACAGCACAGTTACCAAGTAACACAGGACATTACCTTCACAGTGCACATAAAAATACCCCCCCCCCATTAACACGCACAACACAGTTAACAAATACCAAGGGACAGTGACACTTCACAACACACTTTAAAAAACCCTAGCATATTTACACTTTCCCGAAATGACCCCTACCCACTTCCTCCCCTTAATTTATAACCTCCACTCCATTTTGCCCTTTCCCATAAAAATTTCAGCAACCCTCAGCTAAAAACTAGAGGGGATTGGTTTTTTTTTCCCCCCATTCCCTTTAATCAATTTTATTTTTTTTTCATTCTCCAGCCCTTTTAACAACCCAAACATAAAATATGTAATAATTTTTTAAAAGCTGGCCTTCTCCCCAATGAGGCAGGGGGACCTGATTTAAAAACTTTCACCATCACTTACACCATCCTGTCTTAACAAAGCATTTTGTCTTCCGACTTAAAAAAGGGGCATGTTACACTAACTTAACCCTTCAGTTGGTGCCGTATTAGGATTGCAAATCAGGTTGATGCCGTAGTACACCCCAAAATTTTAGCGTTTTTAAATCTTCAGGGAAAGCGGTAATCTACATATGAAAAATGGGTCTGTGTGCTCATGTTTGATATAAAAAAAAAAACAGGGACCAGTGATCATAGGAATGTCACTTCAGTATCCTGCACCATGCCCGGGGGGTAATAAATACCTGACTCCCCCGCGAAGGGGGGGGGCCCCCTCCCTTTTCAAATGAATTTAACACAATGGAATGTCATGAAATGAATTTCATGGTTTGGGGGTTTGTGACAGAAAGCAATGCCCAGGATCCAATCATTTAAGGGAAAGGGAAACAGCTTAGGGGGTGGGGGAAAGGGGCCTGTGGTGGGGAAAATGGTGTAGGTGGGGGTTTAAGACATGTGTAAGTTTATCAGGGATACTGAAACAGTTACATAATTACATACATAGCAGCGTGGGGCTCCGCCAGAATACCGTACTTTGTATCGCTCAACTCTATTTTTTAAAATTTTTATCCGTTTCAATAAAAAAAAAAAAATTCGCTTTTAAGTACATAAAAGCAACTACAACAGATTTTTCCTATAAAAATTTTCTTTCTTTCTTTCCAACACCCGGGGCCCATTATCCCACCGAGGCAGGGTGCCCCCCAAAAGGGAAAAAAGAAAGTTTTTCTTTTACATTTAGTAATAAAAACAGGGAAAGGGGTTTTCTAACCCTTGCCCCGCATTTTTAGTCGCCTCTTTCAACATGCATGGGTTACGGGGGAAAAATTCTGTCCCCCTTCCCCATGGGGGTAAGAGGAAATAAAAAAAAACAAGAACTAGAAAAAAAAATAGAAAAAAAACCCAAAAGGGGGGTGAATATATCTTGTACATGTATTGGTTGACCAAGGTAATAAAGCAGCAATGACCGAAAACTTTCATGTGTATAGACAGAAAAAAAAAGACACCAGCAAACCTACCCTTGTGTAGAACAATTACAGGGTTCAGTTTTACACTCACTTGCAGGACGGTAGTATCTCCCTGGGGGGGTTGTTGTCTCCAACCTCTACCTAGGGATAACATATTTTTCAGTTTCAAAATTTTTTTAGCGAAGGGTTTATAATCATCCTGGCGGGACACGGAGGGCTGCAGCTCTGCAATCCTTGGACGAGCTGCCACTTCATAGCAGTATTGTAGAAACCTAGGATAACTCAAAAATTCAGACAAAGTGACTTTTTTTCACATAGGTCTGGGAAAGCAGTGGGGTGGGGGGGAAGGCAGCTGGGTGGGGGGAAAGAGGGTTGAGTGGTGGAAAGGGACTTGGGGGGTGAGGGAAAGGGAGCTTTGGGTGGGAGGGAAAGGGAGCTTTATGGGGGGGAAGGCCTTGGGTGGGGGGGAAGGCAGCTTGGATGGGGGAAGATAGTTGGGGGTTAAGACGGTGTGGTAAGTAAGTTTTTTTCATTACCAATCAGTTCACAGAATCATACTACACATATGCGTAAGAACCCAGGGTAACCCCAAAAAAATCAACAAAGGCTAATTTCCCCGCATGGGGGGGGAAGGGACGTGGGTTTGTGTAAAAAGTTTTGTAAACAGTAAATATAAATTTTGTGCATTTTTGTTTGCATAGAGGATATAAATACATTTGCATTATTTTGGGCTCACAGGCCCCAAATTTTTCTTGAAAAAAAAAAAAATATTTAAAAAGAAAAAAAAAAAGAATAAAGTAAAAATAATATTACGTCGACTGGGAGTCGCCGGCCTCTTGACATGAAAGGGTTTCCCCTTTTAGGGGCCAGAGCCAAATTTTTGGTGCACCGGGGCCCGAATTTTAAAAAAATTTAATTTTGTTACTTTTTCTTTCAAATGGTAAGAACTTTTTCTGAATAAAAAACAAAAAGTTGAAATTTGATGGAAAATGTGAAATTATGCTTCCCCGAATTTTGAGTGTCTGTATTTACACATTGGCGATTTGCCACTTTGACTCCCATTTTTGGCCAATTACATTATTCCCTTTTCCAAATCTTTGCTATTTTTACTATATTTCTTCTATTTTGTTGATTTAGCACAAGAAATTTCCAATCAACTGTTCAACTACAAAAAAAAAGTGATTGGAAATTGGTAATTTGCCAATTTAAAGCGAAGTTTAAAATACAGTGGACCCCCCCATAACGAACCCCGAATGTGACCAAAAGTAAGGTATTTATGTAAGTGCGTTTGTAGTGATTTTTGGGGGGGCTGAAAGGGACAACTATTTTCCCCAATATTTTTTTATGGGAACAAATTCGGTCAGTATTTGGCACCTAAAAACATTTTCTGGAGTAAAAAAAATTATCTTTAAACCCCGGGGGTTCCACGGTCTGTTTTCCAATTTAAAGAATAGGTCCAAATAAACAATGCAGGCATTCCTGGTACTAAACTAAAAATTTCCTCTTTTTCATTTGTTGCTTTTTTAAAGGTTTTAAACAAATGAGTTCCTTTTTTGATTTTAATTCAAAATAATGAATTTTTATTAAAACCCAAAATTTTTGGAAGTTTTAAAACTGCCCGGGCCAATTTCGTAATAATTGTATAAATAATACAGCCCCTTTTGTGAACAAATTTTTAGCCCCACCATTGGGGGGCTGTTTTAAAAGGGTTGAGGTCTTTTGTTTATTTTTGAACTTTCGACAAAAAAAACTTTTTCTGCTACTTTTAACTCATTTAAAGCCATTTTCAGTACTAAAACCAATAAAAATCATCTCTTTTTTTGTAATAAAATTTTTCCATTCATCAATAAAGACCAAAAAATTTCGAAAATAAAACTATAAAAAACATACAAAAAAACATGCAAAGCCCCTTTTTTAAAAATCAAAAATTTAAACGGTCTCATTTTTTTTTCTCTCATTATGCACTGTGTGTGCAGGTTTTGTTATTGGGTGCACACATACCACATAGAGGGTTTTCTCTCATATCTGGGCCCCAAATTTACCGCCAAAAAGGGCTTATCAAGTAAACCCTGACTCATGGGGAAGATCAAGGGTTTTTTTACCCCCCCCCCCCCCAAAAACCGAAAAACCCGTAATCTATGGAAAGGCCCTGAAAGGGTTAATAAAGGACAATGGGTATATCGGGCCCCTAATGCACAACACTCCCCCCGCACTCCCAGACATGTGCAAACTGTTTGTTTTTTTGTTGGCTGGCAATTTAATTTAAAACTATATTAAACCAAATTTTTTTATTTAAAACCAAAACCCTTTAAACCCGTCCCTTCCAAACAAATAATTAAATTTCAAAATTCCATATGCAGGGGAAAAAACACAAATTTCAGTGTATACAACTAAACAATCATATTTTAAAAGGGGAAATTGCCCTTGGTTTTATGCCATTTTAAAAGGGAAATACATTTTTTCCCATATTTTTTATTTTTTTTTTTCTACAATTGAGTAAACCTGAAACCTTTTCTTATAGCAAATTAAAAAAGGTTTCCTTGCACATTTTTTTTTCACTTGTCTACACTGATGTTTTTTATAATTAAAGCTTTCCCGACAGTCAACTGATGTGGGGGTTTTTTTTTTTATGTAACAAAATTTTGTGATTTATTTTATTTAATGGAATTCTGTAACTAAGAATGGAGGAGTGCTGCACTAGTACTGGTTGATAGTTGGGAAATCCCACTCACATCCAGCCACTCCCACTCATATATTTGTCCAACCCATTCTGAACCTTCATTCTCTCCCTGCAAAATAGGGAAAAATGGGTTAGCAAGTGTATGAAGCAAGCAGTCTGACTAGTTTTGTTTTGCAGGGCGATGCTGGTGATGTTTCCTTCAGTGGTGTTGTCTGGGGAGATTTTGACATCCATACAACAAACATTGTTGAAACTGATGTTATCACAGCCAGCAATTCAATCTGTGTGGTCACAGCTGAAGGAGATGTCATCACAGTCAACAAGACACACAGGAGGTAAGTTTTTTTTTTTATAAATACAGTAGACCATCGATTAAGACAGTTTCCTTCAAAATGTTTTCTCCATTACACTTGTCAAATTATGGCAATTTTTCATTTTAACACTTGGTAAAATTCAATTTAAACAGTTTTCTTCACGATAGGGACAGCTGGGATTTTCCCTTGTGTAATGAACACTAGGCAGTCTGCCTGTGGGTGAGGCCATTATCTTTTACGGGGGGGCCTTAGTTTTCCTACCCTGCTACTCCCGTACCAGTGCTCTGTACATACACGTCCAGTACAGTACCCAGCACTGTCTATGAATCGGGTTTTGGTCTTTGCATTACAATACATTGCATCTGCCAAGGAACCATAGCACCCAGGAGGCATACAAGTGATGCAGGGGTGGCAAGACAAAGTGAAAAAAAGTTCAAGTGTTGGAGTTATGAGGAAAATTGAGATATTAGATAAGCTTAAATGTGGTGCATGTGTGGTGGATATGGCAAGAGCTTATGGCCTTAATGAAGCATTGGTTCATATGATTAAAAAAAAGTGAAGCAAATATATGGGCTTGTGCAATGAATAACCCAGGCTGTTGTCTGATTTACTGACTTGACTGACCTACTGACTTGGTTGATTTACTGAATGGCTGACTGACTGACCTGATTATGACTGACCTGATTTACTGACTTGACTGATTTACTGAATGACTGACTTACTGACTAACCTGATTTTCTGAATGACTTGACTGATTTACTGAATGACTGACCTGATTTACTGAATGACTTGATTGATACACTGACTGCTTACTACTTGACTGATTTACTGACTTGACTAACTTACTGATGGCTTATTAACTTGACTGACTGACTTAACTGATTTAACTGAATGAGTTGACTGACTTGAATGACTGTACAAACTTGACTGGCCTACTTGACTGGCTGACTTACTGACTGGACTACCATCCACCTCACCAATGGCC
>NW_026465884.1:0-14043 GCF_026875155.1 Cherax quadricarinatus
AATCTCCCAAAAGAATTTCTCCCTCTATCGTTCCAACCCTTTGAGGTCGGTATATTACCCCTAAATTAGTTTTTCTTGACCTCCACGAAACTCTACCCAAACAGACTCTGTTACTGCTCCACTATTTTTATTACCTGTTTTTAATGCAAAAATTAATAATTTTCTCGGACATACAATGCAACTCCTCCCCCCTTTCCATTACATCTATCCACATTGAATACTTAATCCCTGAATATTACACTCAACAGTCATATCCCGACTCTTTAAACTTTACCACGTTTCAGTTAATGCAAGATATCAAAGTTCCCAGCACATGCTAACCAAACGTATTCATTAATTTTATTTCTTGCATTTCAAACTGTTAGCATAAAATTACCATCATATGTTTTTTCTCTGCCACATTTTTCCTTTTCATCTTTGTTTTTCAAAATTTTCTGAATTATCATTACCCAGAGTTACTACTGACAGTTATATAAGATTCTTAATTAGAGCATAAGTCAATATATCCATACTCATTATTAATCATTTCTAAACCCATACCTAACTAATCCTAGTTTAAAGTCCTAACAACCCCTCAACTGAGTTAAGCAAGAAAACCCACACCTGCCTGGTAAGTGAACCCCTCCTGGCATACATGTCATTTCGGCCATAGAAGTTGCCCCAGTTGTCAATAAATTTGATACTGCATTATCCTTACAGTGTTTATCCACCCCAACAATTAATACCAATTGCTCTGGACAAACCATTCATTACCAACACCTCTTTTTGGGCAAAATGCCAACATATAAAAGGGCGCCCCCCTTCTTCCTAATCATGTCTATACTGTCCTGAACTTTCTAACAAAAATCCTCACTTCTCGCTTCCCCTACATCATTGCCTCCAGCACTGAGGCAAATAATAGGATTGATCCCATTACCTTCATGATGTTGTCAAGCCGGCAAACAATGTCCCCATCCCACCCCCAGAAAGCATAACCTTTGTCTCCTACTCCTGTCCTTCAAGCAGAATGCCCTATCCATGTATCTAACCTGGCTATCCCCAACAACAACAATATTCTTACCTTCCTTTTTGTCGTTCGTCCCTGATGATCCCAGTAGTAGACTCACATTCGTCGGGTACACCGAGAATGCGTTGGAGGTTTCCCCGGGAGTTTTTTCCCAGCAGTCTCTTTCTTCTTCTCGTTTCTGGCTTTCCATTCGTCTTCTTGATCGTCAACTTCGTCGTCCCCTGCTGTCCAACCACTGACCACGATCCCTTCTTGACCGAGGACTCGAAACAGGAGGACTACTACGATCCTCTTGTTTTCCTCGGGCCAATCGCCGTATCTCCATCTTCGCTGCCCTCAATTCTTCCTTAAGTTGCTGGTAAAGTTGCTCGATGGAGGGCATCTTGGTTCAGTCCACGGGAGCAAACAAGACACTTCTTCACAGAGTTAAACAGGTCACACTCAAAGTACAGGTCACCACTCAAGAGCACACAAACAGGTCTTCACAGAGCTAAGTACACGTCACCACTGGCTAAGTACACGTCACCACTGAGCTAAGTACACGTCACCACTGACTAAGTACACGTCACCACTGAAGACAGATAATAGGATTGCTCCCATTACCTCTCATGATGTCATCCAGACAGAAGATACTTGAAGTCGATGTAATCAGTCCATCACCCTTAAAGTTTTGAGGTGGTCAGTCCCTCAGACTGGAGAAGAGCATTGTTCCATAGTATGAAACAATATGGAGAAGAAGTGACAGGATGGAGCTTTTTATAGCGCCAAGAGGTGAGACGTAGGCCACTAGGACCTTCACAGCGGAACCAGTTCGCTGTTTCAAGTGTCAGCGTTATGGACACCTGGGTGCACTCTGTCCGAACAGAGTAATCTGCGGTGTCTGCAGCCAGCACCACCCTACCGAGGAATGCATCACCAAGCTGAAAAATGCATCGCCACCCACTCCACAATGCCCGAACTGCAGGCAGAAACACCGTGCCTGGAATCCTCGATGCCCCGAGAGGCTCGCCAGAATTCAAGAAGTCTGGAAGACGCCAAAAACTCGGCAACAGGCTACGACGGATCATCACTCTCAGCAAACGATGGGTGCAGAGAACCCTGCCATACCGCAGATCTCTCAGCAGCTAACCCAAGTCAATGCCCAGGAATTCCCAACCCTAGAAGCCTCAACCAGGCGTCAAGGTCAAGAACCTCCTGCACCCCTACCTCAACGAAGAAACAGAAACAAGAGGAACAGGAGGCGTCAACAGGGTGCATCTGGTCAATGCGATCAACAGGCGGCACTAAACGAGCCCCCACCGGCCATAGCACGACAACGCAGGCACTCCTTACCCGGCACAGGCGATTTGCAGACTCAACTGGCACCTCACCAGCAGATCCCGGCTACCCAGCCTGGTATACAGCAACAGACCACGGTGCATACAATAAAGAAATCCAACCCTCAGCAGTCCCTACAGACCACAGCAGCCCAGATAATATCCACTGTTTCGAACCCATCTCCAAAGCAGGCCCTCACCAGAGAGGATCTCGTAGCACTCATCAAGGTGTTCACGGATCTTATTTGCAAGACAATCAACTCCACGGAACAACAGAGCGCATTCCGGCAGATGGTCAGTACTCTCCTGAGAGTGTGCTTTCTGACTGAAGAGGAGACAGTGGATGCCATGAATTTGCAGGTTCTCAGAGCAGGCAGGACTCAGTCTCCAGCTCAGGAAACAACAGCGATGGAATAACTTCGGTACCAAATCACACCCTCAAGGTCCTACAATGGAACATTCAGGGCCTGAGGGGCAAACAGCACCTCTTGCTGGAGGCAGTAATCCGGGATCGGGTTGACATCGTCTTGCTACATGAAACTCTGACTGTCCCGACTATGTGCCCAAGACTACCCAGTTTTGCTGGGTATTTTCGGCACGCGGACCCGGGCGTTCACTGCAGAGGCACAGCTGTATTTGTATCCAATACAATACCTCAAGAGGTTATAGCCAACCCTGTGGACTGTGGGGAGGATGTCGAGGTACAGGCCATCCTTGTGCACATACCTGGGGTGCCCATTACCATCTATAACATCTACAAGAACCCAAGACACACCCTCGACATTGCAGAGCTCCTCGCACTAGCACGCACTGAGTGTATTATTGTTGGTGGAGATTTCAACGCACATCACCCAATGCTGCACTCTCACTCAGCAACCAATGCTGCTGGCAGACACATAGCAATGCTCCTACATGATATTCCAGAGGTAAAGTTGCTAAACAAGGGAGACCCCACACACCTGTTGGGTGGCTACCTCGACCTTACCTTCGGGTCAAGACAACTCGCAGCAGGAGCCACATGGGAAACCCATCCTCACCTTGTCAGTGATCACCACCTTCAACATCAACAGGCCTCCCACAGTTGTGCTGCCTCCTAGATGGGACGTAAAGAGGGCCAACTGGAAGGTGTTCCAGGATTATCTTCATGACTGGTGGTCCACATACTCTCTATCTGAAGACTGTGATATGGCTGAACAGGAGCTAATCACTGTTCTCATCCAGGCAGCAGAGTGTGCAATTCCAAAGAAGTCCGCAGGACGCACTCACAAAAGAGACTGGTGGTTCTACAACGACGAGGTGCGGGAGCAGAACCACCGCATCAACTCTCTTAGGAAGCTATACAGGCGTAACCCTACGGCAGAGAACAGGAATACTCTGAGAGCCATTGTGCAGCATGCCCGCAGAGTCTCTCTCAGAGTAAAAACTGAGAAATGGCTGGAGTGGTGCTCAACATTCGGGCATCACACCACCTTATCTGAGATATGGGGCAAGCTCAACATAGCAACTGGCAAGAGCAAGCCGAGGCCACCAGCACACCCAAACCCATCCCAGGAAGCTGAGAAACTAGTGAGCTTTCACTTCCAGGGGACATCCACTCAGCTCCCACAGGACATCCGGAATATACAGACGGATCTTCTGCCACAGCGCCAGCTAACGATACAATCTGCATGTGAGTCGGAAGATGTGACTGATGAAGACCTCACGGACTTGGAACTCCGACATGCCATTAAGAACACAGGTGATACTGCCCCGGGCATCGATGGTGTTACTCCATGATTGCACAGGCTGGGCAGAGTGGATGGGAGGCCATACTAGACGTCATTAACAAGTCATGGAGGGCCAGGACACTCCCAGCAGCTTGGAAGAAAGCTACCATCGTACCAGTTCCAAAGCCCAAGGACCCAGGCAGTATGAGACCCATATCGCTGACCAGCTGCTTAGCCAAGACTGCTGAGAGGATGGTGTTAAACCGCCTCCTATGGAAACTTGGACCCTCTCATCATCACATATTTGGCTTCACCAAAGGAGTGGGTACAGCAGAGTGCATAACCACTCTACTAAGCCAGATTGCTGACAGTAACAAAAAACCTAGTATTGTTGTCTACCTCGACCTTGAGAAGGCATTTGAGCTAGCCAGCCCCACAGCAATTCTGGCAATACTAGCTCGGAAGGGAATCAAAGGACGCCTCCTGGCCTGGATAGAGTCTTACCTTAGGGGCAGGCAGGCCTGTGTCAGCTTTCAGGGACACTACTCTTCCTTTAAATCCCTGGAAAATGGTACGCCACAAGGAGGTGTGCTCAGTCCTACCCTGTTTAACATCCTTATGCAGGAACTTGTGAGCCTTCCCTTTCATAGTGGTACACAGCTCCTCAGCTATGCTGATGATCTCGCACTCGTAGTGAATGGGAAAGGCAATTTAGAACGACAGGCTCAGAGAGCTTTGGATCTAATTACGCAGTCTTGCAAGGAACTAGGCCTCAAGATCTCAGCCGATAAATCTCTTGCAATGATGTTCAAGGGACCAGATCCTGTGAATAGATTACGTATTCAGGATATAGAACTTGAGTGGACAGGCTCCTACCTGTACTTGGGAATCTACATTGATAAAAAGCTGACCTTTCAGAAACAGGCCGAGTATGTCAGGTCACATGCTCTACTCAGACTCAACGCCATGAAAGCCATGACGAGGCACCGTGCAGGGGCAAGCAAAGATGTACTTCGCTTGTACTATGTACAAGCTATACGCTCGCTCATTGACTACGGTGCACCGGCGTTAGCTCATCTCTTCTCGCAGAGCAGGCAAAGAGTGGAGGTCGTACAAAATCAGGCGATAAGAACTATGCTTGGGGCCCCCATCTGGACCAACACAGTATGTCTCAGATCTGAGGCCCGGCTTCCTTCCTTGGCTGACAGAGTAAGATACATAAACGCCTGCAAAGTGGCCCACGATTCTGCACAGGCAGCGAGGTACCACCACAAGGAGACGGATATTGACAACCATGGCACAAGATCCCACACTCTTCACGGACTACTCCTGGATTCGTTCGTTTTGTGCTGCTGGGTGGAAGCTGCTGCCTATACAACTACTCCTTGAGAAGAGTTGTGACCTTCCTGTTGCTGGTACCATCCACCAACCTGCCTGGCGCCCAGATCCAGCCGATGTTTGCATCATGCAGCTACCCATCTCTAAGCGTCTCTGCAGTCAAGACACTCTCAGCAATCATGCTGAGACAAGCATGGCACTGGCAGAGGGAGGCACATGTGCAGTGTATTTCACAGATGGTTCTGTCGACCCTGACAGGAAGAGAGCAGCAGCTGGACTGTACCACAATGGTCACACACAAGGCTGGCGACTCCCTGACCACTGCACGATCCTTCAAGCTGAGCTGGTGGCGATTCAGCAGGCATTGTCACATGCCCTATGACATCGACTCCGACCTGTCATACATGTTGATTCCACGTCTGCAATCAATGCCCTCTCCCATCCTCAACCACAGGATAATGTTCACCTCATCACATCGATCCTGAGCATAATGACAGCCTTAGAAGTTCAGGGTAACAGATCGACATTGAACTGGATCCCCAGCCATGCTGGCATTCGGGAAATGAGGCGGCAGATGATTGCAGCCAAGGCAGCAACAGACTATCCACATGTTGGGATTACTGTCCCAATCAGCCTACGACAGACCAAACTGGTGGCTGCCAGAGCCATGAAACTTATGGGGGAGGTCGTAGGTGATACCCCATCTCAACAGTGGTACGAGCAGCGACTCAGGGGAGAACCCCCTCCATATGATAGAAGCTGGTCCAGAGCGCAGTGTACCGCCATCCATCGACTTCGTTTGGGCTTTCCCACAGCCAAGATGATGGTAGACAAGGTTGAGGAGGAGATGTGCCAGTACTGTCAGCACGTTGTCCAGCGGCCCCTAACACACTATCTTCTGGAGTGCGAAGTTACTGAGACGCTCCGCAGGCAACTAGGAGTGATATTCCCTCCCAAAGAGGAACCAGAGATGACTGCGGCCACACTAGTGTACCATGGAGTCAACGAACCAGACAAGCTGTTATCTGTGATAACGACATATCCTCCTCCTCGCTAGTGTCCATTGCTAGGAGTACATATGGTGTTGTCGCTTATGAGATGCACCAGTTGAACTGACCAGAAGAGTGCTTGAACAGCATATGTCGCATCATTGTAGAAACCTTTCTCCCTCGGGAGCCAGAGACGGGTCATCGCAAGATTGAGACCCGTGCGAGGACTACGGTCTTGGCGAACATTATACATACTTCTCTGTATTAGGACTGAAGAAGCCACTCGTGGCGAAACGATTCCTTTAATAAATGTCCTGAACTGTATCTAAGTGTCTTTTTCCACATCTTGTCGGTATCACCATACCATTTCCTTATCCTACCTATCTTTGTGTCAACGGCGAATTTGCTCATATCACTAGTAATTCCCTCATCAAGATCATTGATATATATTATAAACAACAACGGGCCCAAGACTGATCCCTGTGGAACGCCACTTGTTACAGATCCCCACTCGGATTTAACCCCATTTATGGACACACTGCTTCCTGTCTGTGAGCCATGACTCGATTCACAAGAGCACGTTTCCCCCAATGCCATGAGCTGCCACTTTCTTTAACAGTCTTTGGTGCGGAACTCTATCAAAAGCCTTACTAAAATCTAAGTAAATAATATCAAATTCTTTATCATGGTCAACAGCCTCAAAAGCTTTACTGAAGAAAGTTAATAAATTAGTTAGACAAGACCGGCCTCTTGTGAATCCATGCTGAGTATCATTAATCAAGCTATGCTTGTAAAAGGACACAAGTGCAACTAATGTGACATTTTATTGTGGCAACGTTTCGCTCTCCAGGAGCTTTATCAAGCCATTACAAACAATACATGGACACACAGGGTATATAAAGGCTCAGAGTGAGGTGCAGTACTAGTGAGGTACCATTTAGATGTTCACTAGTGGTAGTAGTAGTAGTAGTAGAATTGAGACACTTATGCAACACATGGGAATCTTTATTGGAGAAACGTTTCGCCACACAGTGGCTTCATCAGTCCAATACAAAGTAGAAGTGGGTAAGGAGAGTAGAAGTTTGAGGTAATCAGTCCTTCAACCTGGATTCGATGTGTTCAGTCCATCACTCTTGTAGGAAGTGCAGCACAGGGCCAGAGAGGTGGCTTATATACTGCGGTGAGATGACTTGAAGCAGGAGGAGGCGGGATCACAGTGGGATCTGCCACTAGTGTAAGTAGGTCGTCGTCCAAAGGTTAGGCAAGCGTTGAAGTCTTTGTACACTTCTACTTTGTATTGGACTGATGAAGCCACTGTGTGGCGAAACGTTTCCTCAATAAAGATACCCAAGAGTTGCACATGTGTCTAATTTATCAACATGTCGGTTCTCTGAACCATTCATCTACAAAGAAGGATTCTTGCTAAGACTTCAGAGATGGTGAAGCTGACGTTGTTTTGTTTAATTGTATTCGAAACAGCGATCAGTGCTGATTCGAGGCACTTGCGTCTGCGGAAATTAGTTTCTTTAATTGGGCGTCTCTGAATTTCATGAGATGATTGGTAGAATTTCGATGTTGTACACAGGCGTTGTTCAAGTTATCGTTCCTACATGCGTAAATGTGTTCATTGAGGCGGGTGTCGAGGTTTCTTGCTGTTTCACCTACGTAAATCTTGTCACAGATGAAACAGCAAGAAACCTCGACACCCGCCTCAATGAACACATTGCATTGATAAATTAGACACATGTGCAACTCTTGGGTATCTTTATTGAGGAAACGTTTCGCCACACAGTGGCTTCATCAGTCCAAACGTAGGAGAAACTTGAAGAACAGGAGGAGAATGAGGTAATCAGTCCCTCAACCTTGAGTCGATGTGTTCAGTCCATCAATATTGAATAGAATACGGCATATCAGCGGAGAAGCAGCTTATAAACCGTATGGCAGGAGAGGTGCAGCAGTCATAGGTCGTATCACATTTGTTCAATGTGGAAGTAGGTCGTGCCCAAGAATTAGGCTTGCCTAATTCTTGGGCACGACCGGTAAAACGATCAGCAACGTTGCCACTAATGTTTCAAAAATGTTTGACAGAAAACTGGCTAAAATATCTACCAGCTCTTCAACTACTATTAGGAACCTGATACAAAAACCCAAGCATGATTCTGGCACAAGTGCAGGAATCTACACTATACCATGTGGGGGGTGTGACAAAGTATATGTAGGGGAAACAGCCAGAACTCTGGACATTAGAACAGCAGAACACAAAAATGCTTGCAGAAATGATGACCGCAAAAACGCATGTGTTCAACATAGAGACGATGTTGGACACCCCCTGAAATTCAATGAAGCTAAACTAGTTATTAAAGAAGACGACTTAAGACGGAGAAAATGCATTGAAGCTGCACTAATTTCTGTCAGTAACACTATAAAGCAAAAATCCGGTAGTTACAGTATTTCAAAATTACTAAGCAAGAGGATATTACCCATCCTGGGAACTGGTGTTACTTGATGCCAGCAGGTCCCTCTCTAGCCTCACCTCCTTAGTTCCATTACTACTACTACTTGTAGATGAATGGTTCAGAGAACCGACATGTTGATAAATTAGACACATGTACAACTCTTGGGTATCTTTATTGAGGAAACGTTTCGCCACACAGTGGCTTCATCAGTCCAAACGTAGGAGAAACATGAAGAACAGGAGGAGAATGAGGTAATCAGTCCCTCAACCTTGAGTCGATGTGTTCAGTCCATCAATCTTGAATAGAATACGGCATATCACGGAGAAGCAGCTTATAAACCGTATGGCAGGAGAGGTGCAGCAGTCATAGGTCGTGTCACATTTGTTCAATGTGGAAGTAGGTCGTGCCCAAGAATTAGGCAAGCGAAGAATTCCTAAGTATTAAGATCCCAAGAAGTTGCAGTGTCTGACAGATTTGTAGATGAATGGTTCAGAGAACCACGACCTATGACTGCTGCACCTCTCCTGCCATACGGTTTATAAGCTGCTTCTCCGCTGATATGCCGTATTCTATTCTGTTCCTGCCTACTTTCTGTATTCGACTGAAGAAGCCTACTGTGTAGGCGAAACGTTTCGGAATAAAGTTGTCTAACTGTTGCATATGTGCCTTACCTAACACTAATGACATTCCAACACCTGTATACCACAACTCCATCACACTAGCCTATGCAGACGACATTACACAACTTATAACTCATGCCAATATAGATACACTCACACACAAAACACAAAATGAGGTCGACAGGATAGCCATCTGGGAACAAAAATGGAGGATCAAAACCAATGCAGCTAAATCCAGCATTACGTATTTTAACTACAGGAAACCTGATCATCCATTACCTGTCGAGCTCAGAACAGCTAACACCCGCACTTACATCCCCATCACACAATCTGTCACTGTCCTTGGCGTTAATCTTGACTACCTTCTAACGCTTACACGGACACATTCACTTAAGGCATGCAATAGCTAGTAAGGCCCTTGCGGGCCTCTACAAGCTGAAACATGCCTCTCAACGCACCAAACTACACCTCTACAAATCCCTAATACGTCCTCTGATAACTTACTCTCATCTAGCCCTCTCTCTTGCAGCAAAAACAAACTTACTTAAACTGCAGCGTGTCCAGAACAAGGCGCTGCGCTGGGTGCTTGATGTCAGATGGGAGGACTTCGCCACATGCGAGTCTCTCCATGCCCAATTAGACATCCCTGCGCTGAATCTGTACTGGAAGACGCTCAGTGACAGACAGATAGACAAACTTGAGACACGACATGACTACTGGACCTCTCTCCTTGATGAAGACATTCGCAGACCCACAAACCAACACAACCTTTTCTACTCCTTGCATGATCTTGCTCCTAACCCTATTTACAAATAACCTTGGATTCACTGACAGGTACCTTCTATGACAGGTACCATTCTCTGACCCACGTTCGCCTTAGCTTTTGGGTTAAGACATGGCCCAGTTCTACACTCCTCTCTAGCCCTAAACGTCGCATGTCCCTTCCTCCTCGCTCACCCCACTGGAGTCCTAACAGAAGAGCCTGAATTTCTCTTCTCAATATCTGTCCCACGATCGCCTTCGCTGCTGGGTTAAGCCCTGGCTCTATTTCTACGACTAAGAACACTCCTCTCCAGCACTATTCTTCGTCTGTCCCGTCTTCCCCGCTCATCCCATTTGGGATCTTACCTGAACTTTCGTTCGTTCGTTCTCTGTATATTAGAAGTGATCAAGGTCCCAGGAACGAAACGTTTTCTAATAAATATGTTATAGTGTTTGCTTACGTGTCTTTCTAAACCAACTTGTCGGTATTTATTACCAAGGTTTATACCATCACCCAGTGTCACTGGCTTTTCAATATCTACCTCGTTCTGCTTATTACTAGTTCCCCTAGAACTCATAATATTACTACACTGGGACTTCACTGAAGACGATGTGATCAGTCTATCACCCTTGAAATCGTAGAATTTGAGGTTATCAGTCCCTCAGCCTGGAGAAGTTCAGTTCCATAGTAAGGAAACGTTTCGCCACACAGTGGCTTCATCAGTCCATACACAGGAGAAGCTTGAAGAACAGGAAGAGAATGAGGCAATCAGTCCCTCAATCTTGAGATCTTAATACTTGGGAATTCTCGCTTGCCTAACCCTTGGGCACAACCTACTTCCACATTGGGCAAATGTGACACCACCTACGGCTGCTGCACCTCTCCTACCTACGGTCTATAAGCTCCTTCTCCGCTCATATGCCGTATTCTATGTAAAGTAAAAGGACACAAGTGCAACTAATGTGACATTTTATTGTGGCAACGTTTCGCTCTCCAGGAGCTTTATCAAGCCATTACCTGGAGAGCGAAACGTTGCCACAATAAAATGTCACATTAGTTGCACTTGTGTCCTTTTACTTCACATATTTTCGGTAATTCTACCAACTTTATTACAGTATTCTACTCAAGATTGATGGACTGACCAAATCGACTCAAGGTTGAGGGACTGATTACCTCATTCTCCTCCTGTTCTTCAGCTTCTCCTGTGTATGGACTGATGAAGCCACTGTGTGGCGAAACGATTCCTTAATAAAGATACCCAAGAGTTGCACATGTGTCTAAATATATCAACGTGTCGGTTCTGTGAACCATTCATCTACAATCCTGTCAGACACTGCAACTTCTTGAGATCTTAATACTTGGGAATTCTTCGCTTGCCTAACCCTTGGACACAACCTACTTCCACATTGGGCAAATGTGACACCACCTACGGCTGCTGCACCTCTCCTACATACGGTCTATAAGCTCCTTCTCCGCTCATATGCCGTATTCTACTCAAGATTGATGGACTGGCCACAGCACCAGCTAACGATACAAGCTGCATGCGAGTCGGAAGATGTGACTGATGAAGACCTCACGGACTTGGAACTCCGACGTGCCATTAAGAACACAGGTGACACTGCCCGGGCATCGATGTGTTACGTACTCCATGATTGCACGGGCTGGACAGAGTGGATGGGAGGCCATACTAGACGTCATATAAACAAGTCGTGGAGGGCCAGGACTCTCCCAGCAGCTTGGAAGAAAGCTACCATCGTACCAATTCCAAAGCCCAAGGACCCAGGCAGTATGAGACCCATATCGCTGACCATCTGCTTAGCCAAGACTGAACATAAAATGATATAAAATACCGACTGAGAGGTTGGTGTTAAACCGCCTCCTATGGAAACTTGGACCCTCTCATCATCACATATTTGGCTCACCAAAGGAGTGGGTACAGCAGAGTGCATAACCACTCTACTCAGCCAGATTGCTGATAGTAACAAAAAACCTAGTATCGTCGTCTACCTCGACCTTGAAAAGGCATTTGAGCTAGCCAGCCCCACAGCAATTCTGGCAATACTAGCTCGGAAGGGAATCAAAGGACGCCTCCTGGTCTGGATAGAGTCCTACCTTAGGGGCAGGCAGGCCTGTGTCAGCTTCAGAGACACTACTCTTCCTTTAAAACCCTGGAAAACGGTACGCCACAAGGAGGTGTGCTCAGTCCTACCCTGTTTAACATCCTTTTGCAGGAACTTGTGAGCCTTCCCTTTCATAGTGGTACACAGCTCCTTAGCTATGCTGATGATCTTGCACTCGTAGTGAATAGGAAAGGCAATTTAGAACGACAGGCTCAGAGAGCCTTGGACCTAATTACGCAGTCTTGCAAGGAACTAGGCCTCAAGTTCTCAGCTGATAAATCTCTTGCAATGATGTTCAAGGGACCAGATCCTGTGAATAGATTACGTATTCAGGATATAGAACTTGAGTGGACAGGCTCCTACCTGTACTTGGGAATCTACATTGATAAAAAGCTGACCTTTCAGAAACAGGCCGAGTATGTCAGGTCACGTGCTCTACTCAGACTCAACGCCATATATGCCATGACGAGGCACCGTGCAGGGGCAAGCAAAGATGTACTTCGCTTGTACTATATACAAGCTATACGCTCGCTCAATGACTACGATGCACCGGCGTTAGCCCATCTCTTCCCGCAGAGCAGGCAAAGGGTGGAGGTCGTACAAAATCAGGCGATAAGAACTATGCTTGGGGCCCCCATCTGGACCAACACAGCATATCTCAGATCTGAGGCCCGCTTCCTTCCTTGGCTGACAGAGTAAGATACATAAACGCCTGCAAAGTGGCCACGATTCTGCACCGGCAGCAAGGTACCCCACTAAGGAGACGGATGTTGACAACCATGACACAAGATCCCACACTCTTCACGGACTACTGGATTCGTTCGTTTTGTGCTGCTGGGCGGAAGCTACTGTCTATACAGCTACTTGAGAAGAGTTTGTGATCTTCCTGTTGCTGGGTACCATCCACCCCCCTCCTTGGCGCCCAGATCCAGCCGATGTTTGCATCATGCAGCTACCCATCACTAAGCGCCTCTGCAGTCAGACACCCTCAGCAATCATGCTGAGCAAGCATGACACTGGCAGAGGGAGGCACATGTGCAGTGTATTTCACAGATGGTTCTGTCGACCCTGACAGGAAGAGAGCAGCAGCTGGACTGTACCACAATGGTCACACACAAGGCTGGCGACTCCCTGACCACTGCACGATCCTTCAAGCTGAGCTGGTGGCGATTCATGCCCTACGACATCGACTCCGACCTGTCATACATGTTGATTCCACCTCTGCAATCAATGCCCTCTCCCATCCTCAACCACAGGACCTCATCACATCGATCCTGAGCATAATGACAGCCTTAGAAGTTCAGGGTAACAGATCGACATTGAACTGGATCCCCAGCCATGCTGGCATCCGGGGAAATGAGGCGGCAGATGCAGCCAAGGCAGCAACAGACTATCCACATGTTGGAATTACTGTCCCAATCAGTCTACAACAGACCAAACTGGTGGCTGCCAGAGCCATGAAACTTATGGGGGAGGTCTTAGGTGATACCCCATCTCAACAGTGGTACCGAGCAGCGACTCAGGGAGAACCCCTCCATATGATAGAAGCTGGGCCAGAGCGCAGTGTACCGCCATCCATCGGCTTCGTTTGGGCTTTCCCCCACAGCCAAGATGATGGTAGACAAGGCTGAGGAGATGTGCCAATGCTGTCAGCACGTTGTCCAGCTGCCCCTAACACACTATCTTCTGTATTGCTAAGTTACTGAGACCTCCGCAGGCAACAGGGTGG
>NW_026465885.1:0-12050 GCF_026875155.1 Cherax quadricarinatus
TCTGACTGTACTTTTGTACTGTACTGTACTTTGTAATGTACTGTAATGTACTGACTTACTGTACGACCTTCTTACTGTACTTTACGACTGTAGGGGCGGCTTTGTACGTGCTGTACTGTCTTTTTTGTTTGACTGTACTGTCTGTGTCTTATTGGCTTTTCTGAACTGTACTGGACTGTGCTTACTGTACTGTACGTACTGTACTGTACTGTATTTACTGTGCTGTACTGTACTGTACTGTACGTCTTACTGTACGTGCGTACTTGCTTCTGTACTGTACTGTACTGTACTGTACTGTCTTTTGCTGTACTGGCTGGCTGTACGACGTACGTACTTACTGTACTGTGCGTACGTATTTAAATTCCTGTGCTGTACGTATGTCTTATGTGCTGTCTGTCTGACTTGCTTACTGTATGTACTGTACTGTTTTTGTACTGAAAACTGTGCTGTACTGTACTGTACTGTGCGTACTGTCGTACGTCTGTATCTACTTGCTTACTGTACTGTTCTGTACTGTCTGTACGACTGACTGTACTGTGTTACTTCCCTAACTTTTACTGTACTGTACTGTCGTACTGTACTGTACTGTACTTCTGTACTGTGCTTACTGTACTGCCCCCTGTACTGTGCTGTACGGGTTAGTACTGTCGGGTTGTTACGTACGTACGTACTGTCTGTTCGTACTGTACTGTACATTTCTTATTTACTTTTTTACTGTACTCTCGACTGAAACTTATTTTACTGTACTGTACTGTACTGTACTGTGCTGTACTGTACTGTACTGTACTGTCTGTACTTGCGTACTTACTGACTGTACTGTACTGTACTGTGCGACGTAGTCGTACTGTCTGTGCTGAACGTACTGTACTGACGTACTGTGCTGTACTTACTGTACTTACGTGCGTACTGTACTTACGTACTGTACGTACCGGGTACTGTACTGTTCGTACTGTACTGTACGTACTGTACGTACTTCTTCTTACGTACTGTACTGACTTTTTCTTACTGTACTGACTGTACTGTATTGTACTGTATGACAGTTCTGTACTGACTTTACGTACTTATGTATTTTACTTTTCTGTACTGTTCTGTACTGTACTGTACGTACTGACTGTACTGACATACTGTAAAGTTCTGTACTGACTTACTGTACTGGCTGTCTGTAATTCTTTACGACTGTACTGTACTTTCTGTCTGTACTGTACTCTATCTACTTCGACCTCCAACCAACCCGGCCAAACACCACCTACACTCCCTTCAGTATATTACGTACTCAAACTCCAACTGCACGTCAGGGTCATCATACACATACATTAGAATGGGGGAAAAATACATGAATAATGTTTACTGCTTTTTTCCGTTAAATTTCCATCTTTGCTTCCTAAGTTGAAAAGTTTGAAGAAGCTTGAAGAAGCTTAAAGTAAGCTTGAAGAACTTGAAGTAACGAAGTAACTTGAAGAAACTTGAAGAAGCTTAAAGTCTAAAAAAATCTTTTTGTTTGCCAATGAAATTTTTAAAAGAGTCAAAATTTTCTGCGGAAAAAAAAAAGAAAATGGGGGCTTCATGACCACTTTTCCCCCCCCCCCCCCCCCCCCCCCCCTCCCCCCCCCCCTCCCCCTCTCCTCTCCTCATCTCTCTCTCTCTCCCCTCCCCATCCTCTCTTCTCTCTCTCTCCTCTCTCTCTCTCTCCTCTAAAAGTGTGTATTTCTCACCATGCATATTATTCCCCTACATTGACTGCAAGAGTCAAATCCAGCTCCTCCCCCCCCCCCCCCCCCCTCTAAACTTCCGCTTGTATCTTCTTCCTACCCAAAGGGGTACTATCGTACCTTCTCTTAAAACTATGCATAGAGTCGCCCATCCTTTTTCGACAGGTCTTTTCCCCTTTCTCACCATCCAGATTCATCTACGTCTTCAACTTCCAGCGGGGCCCCCGAGTACCTTTTTCCCACCTCTCAAAAAACCATCCCTGTCTGCCCTACACTTCCTCTACAGTTTATGTGATATCATGTTTTCCCTTTGGGGTCTTGCGTTTTCTGGTGCTAGTTTTTAATACCATACCCTTCCCCACGGCGCGTGGTGTGTGTGTGGTCTCCCTTTTTTTTTGGGGTTGCAGGGTCGAGTCTTAGTCCGGCCCCGTATTTGTGTGTGTTACTCACCTATTTGTATTCACCTAGTTGGGGTTGCAGGGCGATTCCGACTCCGGCCCGCCTCTTCACATCCTCTAGGTGTTGTGTGGTGTGTGGGTGTGTGTGTGTGGTGTGTGTTGTGTTGGGGGTGGTGTGTATTGTTTGTTGTTATTGTGGGGGTACTTTGTGTTTATTTACTCGAATTTGCGGGTAAAAAATATGCCTATACTTGCGTTTTTACATTCCTTATCTTTTCTTGTAAGTATATAAGGGCGTTTTAAAGCTCTGCTTCAATGAAATGGTTGCCCCACTACAGGGGATTTATGTCAAGAAATCACCTGGATCACTATATCGGTCAAGTACAACCCACATTCAATGAACGGTGTTGCTGACAATGTCTTTTTAATAGGCGCAACCCTTTAAACTGAACCCTGGCAGTACGTTTTCTTACAGCCTATTATGGGGGATTTTTATACTTTTTTTTTGAGCTCCTGCAGGCCTTAGTTTAGATTTAGCTTATCTTGAGGCTGAGTTGTCGAAACAAACCCTATGATGGATATTTAATTGTTATTGTGGACCTTTAAAGAACAGGACCTCAGTTACTGACCAAGGGGTCTAAAACGGGAAACACAAAAAACTCATTCGGAAATTTTCCCCATTTCCCTACAACAAAGTACCTTCCTTCCCCAATTGACTGTCGCTCGCTCCAGCTACTTATTCCAGGTTCAAAAAGCCGTTTTTTTCGCAACGTCTTTTATCTGCATTGAATTTCAAGGAATAACTCGGGTTTTTTTGGTTTCAAACTCAGAAGACGGCAACTGTCGTCGATTTCCATTTTAAAAATGCCATTCAAAAACTTTTTTTTGTTATTCCGGGTTTTCCTGACAGTTAGAAGAGGGGGGAGGAGGAAGGGGAAACCAGGTGAAATGAAAAGGAAATGACGGAGGGTGGGAGGACGGGAAGCGGGGGAGGGGTAAGAGAGGGAAGTAACAGCTTAAAACATGTAAAATTTTCTGTCAATAAAAACTTATCTAGCAACATTGTGACCTTGACTTCCCACTCTAAACACCGCAACACTACATATAAAATACGACCTGAAATCATTACTCCCTTTCAAGCCTCCTTATGTGTATTTAAAACCACACGCCCGGGGGAGGCTAAGTAAGGTCTTTAGACCACACACTGGGCTGGGGCCTTGTAGCACTACGTGAAGGTCTTGTAACCACCCAAAAAGGGGCCTTGTGCACTACGTAAAGGGTCGGGTACGCCCACACACTAGACTGGGGGTCTTGTAGCACAAAAAGTGAAGGTCTTGTACACGACACACCAACGGGGGGCCTTGTAGCGCTAAATGAAGCGGGACGACCCACACTAGGACTGGGGTCTTGTACACTGGGGAAGGTTTTGACGACGACACACCCGGGACTGGGGCCTTGTATAGCTCAGGAAGGTCGGGACGCCTGTAAAAAGCTGTCAGCAGTCACCACTCAAAAACACGAAGTTAAACAATAACAAAAATTATAATAAAATCTATAAACTATAAAATAACGCAGCCGACTAACGTATATAAATACTAAATTTCATAACACAAGGCATACAAAACAAAATAAAGTTTTTATTTCGCTATAAAAAAAAAAATCCTTTTATGGCAATAGACCTTTCTAATGTACCAAAAAAAGTTTGTTGTAGGGGATTGAAAATATAAAAAAAAAAACCATATATATAAAACACAGTATAATCCATATAATCATAAAACATTTTCCCAACATATAAAACAAAATATTTTATAGTGGGCTAACCACCTACCCAGACTGCTCAAGGTAAGGAAGGAAAATTTTTTTAAGGGGATTGATTAAAATTATATTAAAAAAACGCAAAAACCACAAGGATGAAACTAAATTTCATAAAACTATACATAGCGCTGCGTAAAAACCAAAATAAAACAAACTACAGTAAAAAAACCACATATAAAACAAACACTCTTATTAGGCCTTCTAGCCACCTACCTAAAACTGTTTAAGGATGTAGGGGTCCGTGGATTAGGGCTCATTGTTTTCGCCCACATGGGGGCGGGCCAAACATATGGGTTCGAGCCCTTTGGGCTAGTGCAGTGTTTTTATTGATAATACCACTCTTTCGGGTCACAATAATATATATATATATATATATAATAAAAAAATAAATATATATATATAATATATATATTATATAAATATATATATTATATATAATTATATTATAATATTAAAAATATAATATAATTTTAAATAATATATAAAAATTATATATATATATATATAATATAAAAAATAAATAAAAATATTATATATATATAATATATGCAATAAGACACAGAAAAAATGATTTAAAAATATAAAACCCCAAAGGGAAAAAATAGAGAAATTCCCTGCTGCTGTTCCCCTTTTTAAGTCGCGCATCGGGGGTTTGCTTGTTTGGGAGGGATGGTGGGGTGGGGGCTAGCCCTTTTCTATTCTTCCTTATGCTTTACTTTTACTTTTCCTTGAAATGTGAAGTCACGAAACACGGGGAATTTCTCTATTTTTTTCACAGTGGTTTTTTTGTACATATAAAAAAAAATATAATATTAATTATATTAAATATATATATATATATATAATATAAAATATAAAATATATAATATATGATGGGGGGGTTTTAATGTATACTGCATACATTTTAAAAATTTGGTAATACACGTATTTGATATACATGTTTTTACATTATATTTTTAAAATCCCATACAAAAATTCCCCCTATTATACTTAACAAAACGCTCCACAAACTGGATTTGTACTCGCTCCCAAAGGACTCACGTGGTGGGGGATACTCGGGCTAATTTCATTCAAATCCCCGTTTTGGGGTACTAGTACAACAGCATATTTTATATTAAAAGTGACCACGAAACGGAATTGTAAAAAAACATGCCTAGCCAAAGACTCGAACCCTCGTTCGTAGTCCACTTTAAAATCAAAAACTGCTCGTTTAAATATACACCAAACAGGGCAAATGAATTTTCCAAATCCCTCCCCACCCTCGTGGTCCTTGGGTATCGATACAACATCCATTTCCTCTGGGGGCCTACTCTTAATTTATGGTCCATGGGTTAGGGGGGTAACGTTTTTTCCCCCCATGAAGCCAAAGCAGCTGGCTCGATCCCTTGGGGTATCCTTGATATATATAATAAATATATAAAAAAATATATTATATATATATATAATATATATTATATAATATATATAAAATATAAATAATTATCAAGGGAATTTGCAAAATCAGGGGAAATAACACAAACACGACTCTGGCAAGGAACCGAACCTACGAACCTTGAACAAGGGACGCAGTGCTTTTAAACCAAACTAAACCCCCACTGGGCCCAAACCTTGGTCCAGCTGCGCTAACTTGGATCCAAGGGAGCCGCTTCAGGAGAAGGGTTTCAGCTTTTCATCTCATCCCCTCATGCATCATCCTTACTAAGAATTAACAAGCAAGAAATTTGCAAAGCACGAAATATACACAAACACTGATCTCGGCGAAGGAACCGAACCTACAAACCTTGGGAAAAAGGTACCCCAGGCTTTTTCAAAGGGAAAATGCACTCTCCCCAACCTTAGGGACCTTTTCCCTCCCATACTTTTTTTAAATAATAGGACCAAACCACTCCAAAAATATATCCCCCCGCTTTTAACATTTTTATCTTTTAAACCCATCATCCCACGCTTACCCCCTTTCATTTTTACCTACGCCTCACGAACTTCCCCCACACTCACAACGCTCTTCCTCCTCCCACAAAAGTTATTCCTCCCTTGCCCTATACATAAACACATCTTTCCCAATCTTCATCACATTTAACATTCCTCAAAAAATTCCCTCCATCTTCCCCAAAACCTTTTTAAATCTCCATTTTTTAACTCTCCTCTCCTATTTTTTAAAAGACAAATCCCTTTGTTCCTAGCTTCCTTTAAATTGTTAATCTTACTATATATAAATATATTTAATTATATAAAATTTAAAAATATATAAATTTTAATATATATATTATAAAAATATTTTTATAATATAACTTTCACATTACATGGAATTGAAATGTAAACCATGAAAGTGCTTGGGTTTCACTATTTTTCACAGTGGGTTTTTTTTTATTGATATCACCTGTTTTATTGATCTTATTTTCATAATTATATATAAATATAATAATATAATATATATAAATAATAAATTATATATAATATAATATAATTTATTTATAGGGGAAATACCACCTCTATACTGGAATGGGGACCCCCCATCCCCAAGAAACAAAAAACGTACCTCAAAAAACTCAAGGTTCTCCCCGAGCTGTTTTTTATTTTTTTCCCACCACCCCCCCTATTTATTCTATGTGACATTTATTAAAACAAAATACATTTACAAAAAAAAACAAACATGAATACAATGGCACAATGTATCAAAAGATACATTTATTTTTTAAAATATATTTATTTAATAAATATATATATAATAAATACACTCTTTTATAAAAAAGGGCTTTGCTAGCCGCCTACCCCGAAAAGTTTTAAAACCTAATAACCTTTTGTAGTTTATAGACTAGCTATTTGGGAAAATTGTAAAGTGTTTTAATCCAAAATGAAAATCTTTATCTGCAGAAAGGGGGAAAAGACAATCATCCTTTGCATGCAACCTGAGATAAAGGGTTTTCCCTGGGGCAGCGGGAAATTTAAACCACGACCCTTTATTTAAAAAACAAAATGTTTTTAGGGCTACCTAAACAAAAACACCGTGGGGGGGAAAATTTCATCTATATTAAAAGACCCAAACACCAATAAAATATCCTTCTTGAAAGGGATGTCCCTAGTATGACACTGGGAAAATAAAATGGTGGGTTTCATAGGGGCTTGGAAACATGCTCTGAGGGGTGCTATGTTGTCCTGAGGGCTTTTTTTCCAAATAAGAAGGCACTGGTTATGAAAAAAATAAAAAACAACAAATTATTCATTTTTACGGAGGTACAAAATAGTGATACGCTGGGAAAGGGAACAAATGGGGGTGTCCCAAAAAAAAGGGGACACATTACCAGTAAAAACGGTGGGAAACACTGAGTCCCCCTACAGAGGGTAGGGAGAGAGGAAAAAATAAAAAAAGCACCAGCACAAAAGCACCACAAAAAATCCTACAAAAAAAAATTTCCGTCTCAAATTCTATACCTTCGTACTGCAGGGAGTTTATATGAAAATAAGGGGAATGCCCTCTCCACCCAAAAATGCTGGCCCCCACATACAACGAAGGGGGGAATCTCCTTCCCGTAACTTATTTCACCCGAAATGTTCACCTTCACCCATGAAAGAAAAGCACAATGATAAAGCCAGGGACATCATCAAAAGGGGGGGAAAAGACACAGACCAGCTAACTATGGGGAACAAAAGAAGGAAGCCATAACCTCTCCAAAAGTTTTTTTTTGCCCGGGAAGGGAAAAAAAACTGGCAAAATACAGAAATCTTTCACCAACTGAAAAAACTTCAGACAGGGGGCCTTCTTCGCCTCCATTCCAAACAACAAATTAGAGCCATAAACAAAAAACCCCCCAAATTCCATCAATATAACGACATTTTTCTTTGCAAGCATACATGCTAAAGCCCAAAAATCAAAAAAAAATTTTCCAATCAAGGGGCTGCTCACGGAGTCAAATGCAATTTTTTACTTTCCCATAGCCCCAAAAGGCATTTACAACGAAATATGGGGGCCCAGGTTTATAATTTTCAATGCCGAACCAAAATAAACAGGGACCAAAGATGGGGGAAGCTTGAAAGTCACAGATCGCTCATTTTCTCAGAACACTGAACCCTCAAATGATTAGTTGAAGTTTTTCATAAAGATTAAAACCAAAACCTTCTTTTGGTTTATACAAGCCCCTGATCAACTTCCACAATTCCGAACATCTTTAAAAATTTACCACTGCGTGGAAAATCTCCCAACCCTCCAGACTCTGCTATAGGGGATTTCAACTTGAACTCCTAAAATGGGGATATAGCAATAATTTTTTTACCACAACACCCCCGGAGGGAGCTCCCAAGAAAATTCACACACACAGACTATTTTAAAACTTTTTACCAAATTTACCTTAAACCAAAAATATAACACTAGAAAATACACGGGCCTCACTTTACTAATGACGATGATCGAATGTAATAAACCCCATCAAAAACAATATACCAGAACACAACAAATAAGGTACAGACATGTTGCACATGTGGATCTCATGAGGGGGTTTTTCAAAAATTCAACTTAATTAAAAAAAACAAACAATGGGAGCAATCAACCAGCCTAAATAAACAACTGGGAAGATATCCAAAACAACACGGGTCTGAACCTTTTCCTAAAAAAATTAAATTTTTGAGGTCTCTAAGGCACATTTTCCTTAAAAAAAGAAAGAGAAGATGAAACAAAAAAAGAGAAACTCCCCTTTTACAAACGAAAGGGGAAAAATCCAGAGCTGCTGAAACCAATATACTGAAAAAACAAGGGGCCTGTTAGGAAAATTTTCAAATATCAAACATAAACTGAAAGAAACTAAAGAGACAAAATCTCAGGGTAACAAAAGCCTAAAGGAAAAAAACTTCTCTATTCAAAACTAAGGAAAAAACAACATTTAGTAAGGGCCCCTGCTTAGGCGAGATGGGGCCTACACAGACACAAGGAAAAGAAATTTAATACTAAAGTCCCCAAAGACCATGTTTATTTAGCATTACCCAACAAGGTCGAATCTAAAAAAATTCTTTTTGAATGAGAAAACCAAAATTTGGCATCTCAAAAAAATTGATATTACAAAAACCACAAACTCTGAAAATGCAAAAATGACATGCCAATTCACTCTCCCCAGGTCCAGGGTCTAAACTCCTTTCATCAAAACGCAAAACCCCCCCTTCACCTGCCTTCATTTCTATGGAAGAACATGGCACAGGGGAAACCCACACCACAAAAACCAAATTCCCCCCTCTACCCAAAATGGGATAAAGGGAATTGCAAAAAAACAGATCGATAGCACTAACAACCACATCATAAAAATCTTTGAAAGGGTTCTAAGAACAAGATCGCCAAACCACCTAAATACCCACATTGCACAACCCCTAGCAAAAACGGGGTTTAGAGCCCGTCCCAGCTACTGATCCTATGACAAGGGCCGGATCTAAGAGGAAAACAAAAGCCTTCGACAATGTGACCCCCTGGTTAATAGCGCACAAAAAGTGTAAAAGGAACAACAGAAAAGTTTGATGGATCTATAACCTCCTAACAAATAGAACACAAAGATAACAGAAACAGAGTAAAGCCGAGGGAGCTACGGGGAAAAGCTCTGTCCACAAGGCGCAGTACTCGCTCCCACCCTATTCCCCCTTTCCCCATATCGACATAGCAAGATTAGCTGTGCTTCCTTTGTGGATGACATGCCCCATCGAAAACACTGCAAGACTTCAAATGGACATCAACCAAACTTCAAATGGCCACTCAAAACAATATAACTTAATGAAGAAAATTTCAACTACTCAGATAGGGAAAATTGAGGAAAATTAAAAAACTGTATCAGGATACAACAAATTCTAACCACACAAAAGGGAAAAAAATAATGTAAGGAAACCCGGGAGTGAAATGTGAGGGCCACCTTTAAAACTACAAAAAATTTTTAAACACTGATCTGCAAAAAATTAAAAGGGTGGAAATGAGAACCTTCAAAACTAGGGGCAAAGCCCAAATTTAATTTCCTTCAAATCGTTTTTTCCCTCTAGGCTGGCGGGGACGACTGGAGAAAAATTTAAGGGCTGTTTCCATAAGACACCTACGTCCCCGTTCACCCA
The DNA here is from genome assembly GCF_026875155.1 of Cherax quadricarinatus. Taxonomy (NCBI): domain Eukaryota; kingdom Metazoa; phylum Arthropoda; class Malacostraca; order Decapoda; family Parastacidae; genus Cherax; species Cherax quadricarinatus. Next base: position 9,995 of record NW_026465885.1, read on the forward strand.
TCAGGTAAAAGGGCACCGGGAGTTAGTCGACTTGTAGGAAAGTATCCTGGGACAAAGCTGACCTAATTTTCCTGAAGCGGCTCAGGAGGTCTTGACACCATACACCAGGGCGGGGGCTGTTTTTTAAATATATAACTAGCTACTGCTTGCTAGAGAAATGCCCGTGTCTTTGTCTTCTTTTTTATCTGGTTAAAAAAAAACACTGATTTTCCACTCTTGGACCTTCCTCAAAAACTTTCTAAAAGGCTTCAACTTGTTTTTTTCTGGTGTGTCGCACGTCTTTTCTGTTTTTTGTTTTTTTGGGCCCTTCCCCACAGTTTCCATTCATTCTTTCTCCCTTTTGTCCACCTTTTGTCCTTGCGGTTTTAACATTCTGTGTCTGCCCTACTATTCTTTTTGGGTTTCATGGCTTTCCCTCTTTTTTTTTTGTTCTTTTTCCTTTTAGGTTCGTGCAATCTACATAACGAGGTTCCCCTAACCTTCACATCACATATTGCAACCTTTAAACTTCCTCACTTTTCTGAATATTTTGGAAAAATGAAAACTTCACGCCGGGGGTGCGTACTAACACATCTCACACATTTTTTGGGTTTTAAAAATTAAACAATTATTTGTTTGGGTTCAAAAGAAATTTTATTTTTCTAAGTGAAATGACCACCATTTTTAAAAGATTTCGTGGATTTCGTTGACATTTTTGGTCTAGGTTTCATCGCTCTCCCGAGACCTCTTCACTCAGGTACTGTGATCTCCCCCTGCTGCCACACATTTTGGGTTTAATTCGAACGCAGAACTCACTTTTGTTTGATTGTAAGTCGAACACAGCTCCTGGCCCCCCTATTTTACTGGCCCCTACATGGGCACTCTTCCCCTCCATGAGCTTTACATACCCTTCTTAAGCTATGAGGATTTCCCGCCCCACTACATCAATTTTCCCAAATATTCCACTTCCGACAACCTGGGCACTAAACTTTAAATTCCAACTGTGACCGTTTTTTTCGGTCCCACTATGAAAAAAACCTTCTCGTCCACATTGTCAATTCCGCATTTTTTATATGTCATTATCATACCCCCCTACCTCCGTCTTCCATGTCGTCAAGTTGTACCTTTCCTCTCCTATAGACTACCCCTTAGTTCGGACGTCTTTTTCAAACCTTTCACTTTTTCTATTTTTCCCCTTAAATACTTTGGGAGTTAGAGGGGGTTTCCCAAAATGGGTTTAAACTCCAATAGGGCCTAAGTACACAGTACGATCCTGATGACCCCTTAAAATCCGGGCGGCTGTTTCTAATTGCCAGGGCCCATTGATGCACATTATTTGGGGTTTATGTGCGCCTCAGAATCCTGTTTATACTCAACCCCAAGCCTTTTTTCCCTTTATGAGTTTGTAAGGGCCCGGCCCCTACAATTGGGGGTTTTGAACTCCAGGGCCAAAATTTCTGGACCAGGTCTCGCCTGTCCAATCCCTCTTAGGGGCTGCCCGGCCTCGTCCGACTGAATTTTTCTCATCAACCTCACTCATCTGCATACGGACACTCGGGTGTATTACCCAGTGGTGGTGTGTGTGTGTATCACCTAATTTGGTTCAAGGGTCGAAAATCGCTTCCCGGCCCCGCCCTTCACGAGTCACAGGGCCCCTCTCTCCCTACTCCAACTTTATCACACATCATAAATTGTGTTGTGGTGTGGTGTGTTGTGTGTGTGTGTGTGTGTGTGTTGTGTGTGTTGTGTGTATGTGTGTGTGATTATTATTTTCCCTTTTGTCCTAGGAACATGTCGATTAACACTGGGGCCCGTTGTTTTGTAGGGGTGTAGGTGTTAGGGGTGTGGTGTGTGTGTTGTGTGTGTGTGGTGTGTATGTGGTGTGTTGTAGTTAGTTCCATTTTGTCCTAGCACATTCGATTAGACACTAGCCTTTTGGTTGTTTAGGGGTTTTAGGGGGTTTGGTTGTGTGGGTGGTGGTTTTGTGTTTGGGGTTATTTTTAGTTCCCTTTTTCCTAGCACTTTGTTAACACTACCTGTTGTGTGTGTAGGTGTGTAGGTGTGTAAGGGGGTTTTG
>NW_026465886.1:0-12382 GCF_026875155.1 Cherax quadricarinatus
CCCCCAAAGGTGAGTTCCCCTTTAAATTTGGGTTTTTTTTTTTTAATTTTTGGTTTTTCCCCCTTACCTTTTTCTGAATATTGGAAAATTTTGTTTTTCAAATAAACCAGAAATGGTTTCATTTCGCTAGTACTCTTAACCTTTGGACTGCTGTTTAACTATTCACTTCTTTCTCACGACTGGCACTGAGGGATATCCCGACCTATACCTTGGAGTTTGTATGTGATTTGCGATGTCTCTGTTGTTCCCTCTCGTTAAAGCACTGGTAAACAGGTGATATGATGGTGGTAAAGATTATGCTAGTCACTTGCAACAGATGAAGCGGTCCTTAGTATAAGTACCTTTGATGTCGTCACCTCAGTTTATGTCATATAGTTCCTCTGTGTGCAGCATTAGCAACTGGCTTTTGGATGCTCAGGACCAGTTTAAGCAGCCATGTTGCTCTTCCCTCTTTGGCACTGAAGAATAACATATGACTTAAGACTGCTGTCATTTCACTTGAGATAAGTATGATCGGTTATCTGCCATGTTGTACTACCGTTAAACACTATGCATATGTAATGGAGCGTCTATAATATATTAACTGTGATGTAAAACTATCTTGACTGCTGCACGTACTGGCAGCAGCATATGTACGACTTAAGCTGTCTATTTGTACTTTTAGATAACACAATAATTGATTAAGACTGTCTATGTCACTAGTTACAACTTAATTTATGTTAAGCTGCATGTACTAGAACAACTAATATATGGAGTTAAGACTCCCTGGGGTCTAGATAACGGCAAATATATGATAAGACTCTTGTTAGATAAAACATAAAATGTGCCTAAGACTGCTACTGTACATAGATAGAAGATAATATATGACTTAAGACTGCTAATGTGCATAGATAACATCATAGATAAATGACTTAAGACTGCTGTGCATGATAACCAACATAATATGACTTAAGACTGCTATTTTGCATAGATAACAACATAATAATATGACTACTACTATGACTGCAAAATGTAATAGACACAAATAAATAAATAAATTCGACTTAAGACTGCAATGTACATTAGGTACTACAACATAATAATAACCTAAGACTGCAATGTACATAGATAACAAATACATAATGTGACTTAAGACTGCAAATTGTCATAGATAACAAACATAAAATTGACCTTAAGACTGCTATGTCATAGATAACAACATTAATAATGACTTAAGACTGCTATGTACATAGTTTACAAGATAATAATATGACTTAAGACTGCTATGTCATAGATAAACAACATATAATATGACTTAAGACTGCTATTAATGATTAACAACATAATATGACTTAAGACTGTATGTTGCATAGATAACAACATAATAATATGACCTAAGTCCCTATGTACATAGAATAGTTTTATATTTCCATGACACAAAAAAAACTGGCCAGCTCCACAGGTGCTAGCACCCTTGGTCCATACATTATTCACTCACGCATCACTCATCCAACACACGCAAACATTTGTTGTCATCCATTACCAGGGAGGCGACCCTGTTTTTCACCCAAGACTTCCCTGCCCCCAGCAACACTTTCCAATCGTACCCTCCCCCTCCCTCGTATATTACAAGTCTAATAAAACCTGTAACGTAAGTTGCCTATCCCTCTGAAAAATCCCACACCCACCTCCTCCCATAAATTTCTTTATTTCTACATACCGTTTTATAGAACGTTACTGCTAACACCCTCCTCTTCACCTCACTGACCTGTTTCCCCCGCAATCCCCACACTATATATATGTAATCTGCCATAAATGTACCCCACAGCTCTGATTAACTTTCCTCCCAACCCCCCATGTCGAAACTTAATGCTCTCAATACAGAATTCCTTGACCTCCTATCCTATATATCACCCTATTCAACCACCCCTTGGCACTCCTCAGTCCGTCACAAAATATATACTACATGAAAAGCCGACTCACTCCCACCACATATCCCGCACCCCACCCCCGTCAACGACCCGTCTATCCCGTAGAACCACACCCAACGGTAAAATGCCGTGCAGAAAACGATACATTACATCCCAAAACACGAGGTTGCAACCTCATCCTACTCAACCTATTACATATACTTCCCCATGCATACATGGGGAAAATTCCTCTACAGGTGCTACAACCCTCCGGCTAACAATCTACACAACCTACATGTTTTGACCTTTGCCGGCTCTCGATCCCACGCCATAGCCCTCAAAACAGTTTCACACTCTATGCAACTCAATTCCTTTTATACATCCGTTGCAATCTGTTATGGATCCTAGCCAAACCCCCCCACCCACACTTTCCCTCATCACCTCCCTTTTAATGAAGACAACATTTGACCCCTCCGCTTTAAGTCCCAGCAATCCCAACCCCCCCTGAATTTACAGTTAACATTTACCACGTCCCTTTTAATCCAATCACAGCTCGAACCCACAAAAATTTAAACACCTTCCTAAGTATGTTGGTTATTGCTGGCCAAGTTAATGGGAACAACGGCTGCCACGTGCCATACTTTGCTATACAGTAAGATATTAATAACAATGGCACGCTGCACAAGGGTCAAATGATAAGGTCGCAATGCACCCAAGCGTCCCTGAATCCTTTCTACCATCCAAATTTCGAGTTTTCCAAGCGTGCCACAGTTAGATCGTCTGCATAAATAAGACCGCAAATTTTTAACAAATTCACCTGCTTCCTCACAACTGCACTACCCCAATCAACCCTTCCTGCCCAAGCTCCTAACCCCATAACCAGGGGATTTATCTGAATTTACCCTCATACCAGTTGACCTGCGAACATTCGTACTACCCCATCTAATGTGTCCATTGACATCCTCTCCCAGATCAGAACAGTTGTATCATCCACATACCCAATTAAAACTGGCCAAACCCTCGCAACCTCACACCCTGGCCCCTCTACGTGACACATACGCTGCTCCACCAATCTATAAAAGGGGTCCTGTACGCACGCAAACAATAATTGTGACATAGGACAACCCCTGCCTAAGTCCCCTACCCATTACAATCTTCCCACTCACCGACCATTAATCTGTACCTCCCCATTGCACCTCCATACAACGCCTCAACCCAACCCACTATTTCGTCCCCAAACCCTGACCCCTGAGGATGGCTTTCAATGCTTTCCGATCCACTCTATCGTATGCCCCTTGCCAATCGAGCGCCACCAAACCTCCCTCCCTCCCCCCCCCCTTTTGCCTCCACGAAATCCCTAAGTAACCCATGCTCTCCACCATAGACCTCCCTGGCAAACCAAACTGAGTTTTTGATACTACCCTCCCCACCACACCCATGACCCGATTTCCCAAAATCTTAGCAAACAATTTGTAATCTGCACATAACAACGAGATCGCCCAGTAATCCTGAAGCATATGCTGCCCCTTACCCTTCGGTACCAATACAACGACAGCCGTTGCCTGCTTCTCACCCAGCTCACCTCTCTCCTTCATGCAATTTAATAACCTAACCAAAAAATGCCTCATTAATTCCCAATGCTGCTGATAAAACTCTGCCGGGAGTCCATCAATTCCTGGTGCTTTGCCCTTTCGCATTCCACATAAAGCCCTCCATATTTCCCCCTCAGTTATTTCCCCACCCAGTGCTTCCCTATCACTGTTACGCAACTGACATACCACACTCCCACACACCTGTTCTAAAACCCCATCCTCAAACCCCTTCTCGTTGCCAGTACTTCTCATACCACTTATCAGCAAACGCCCCCATTCCTTCCATAGCTTGTATGACCTGCCCCTCCCTGTTCCCTCCTATCGACTCATGAACCTCCAACCATGGTATAGTCATTGCCTGCTGTCTTTGTTTCTGCCTACGCAATACCCACAATGAAGGTCTATTGCCCCGTAGCACCTCTTCCACCCCCGCCTGTACCCACACCGCTTGGAACCTCTCATCCTGTACCTCACGCAGCCTCCCTTTAATTGCCAAAATATCATCCATTGGATAAGTGCCCGCCACCATCCCCCTCGCATAACAAACCATGTAACCTATCCCCAAATAGTTGGCAAGCCCATATTTTAAAGAACTGATACGTTTCCCTTCCTTTATGTAATATTGCTTAATCTGTTCTTTAGCCACACCATCCCACCACATCCTCTACCCCATTTACCTCTGCACGTAACTCCTCCCACAGCATAGCAAATCCCTCTATCCCCTCCTCATCGCCTAACACACTTGTATTTAACTTCCAATAACCCGTAGATATACCTGCTAGTGACTCCCACCCCCACCCTGCTACTACAGCCCGATGATCCGAATAAGCTATTTTCTATTGTACGGAAAAATGTCAACCAAACCCTTGAAAATATATACAGCCTATCCAAACTAGCCGTGTAACCCAGTCTTACAAAAGTGAGCTCTACCTCCCACGCCCCTCCTCCAACCGCATCCCGCAACTGAATATCCCTCAAAAGATCTCGCAAGGCCGCCGACACGTGCCCCGCCCCTTTTGGTTCCACGTCAGCCCTCCTAATAACGCAGTTCCAGTCCCCACCAACGATGGCCACCGCAGGTAAACCACGTAAGAAGAAAACTAGTTCTTCACATACAAAATCCCTTTTTACCCTCACATCATTTTCTGCTGGTGCATACACACTTACAAAGGATACCCTCTGCCCCATCCACCACCCATCCATGTGCAATACTCTTCTCCCCCCTCCCCCCTGATCAATATATCCACACCACCTTTCAGAAATACAGATGGCAGAGTCATGACCCGAAACCCTTCCACCTCGAGCACTCTTCCCTCCTTGAAATTGTGTTCTTGCAGGAACACTACATCCACCCTATATTTATACAGAAACATTCGAAACCATTCCCTCTTCACACTATTACTCAGTCTCCCATTTACGTTCACAGTCATACACCTAAGGCCTCTTTATAGTTTCCAACCCTTCCTCCTCTCTTCATTCATCCCAGGGCCTCCTGCCCCAGAACCAGCACAAGGCTTCACATCATCAACCCACCCCCTTTTTTGCGATGCCTCTTATCGTGACTACCTCGACAGTGCTCTTCCTTCCTCCCAGACCTCTGTGCCGGCGTCAGGGACATCATCTGAGTCTGACGCCGCCGCTCTCTTCCTCGTGATGCCCTCCACATCCATGTTATCTAATGAGGTTCCCTCACGATGCACCTCAACCTCCACCACTCCTCATTCCACAGCACACGGCGACAACTCACTCTTACTAGTTGGCCCGTCAACCCTGCTATGGTTTTTATCATTACATTCCTCTACAGGCAACGCCGTGCCTCTCACCAGCTCAGGAACAACATCCTCTGCAGGCGGCGTCAATGTCCTTAACACTTCCTGAAGCTCTTCCTCTAGAGTCTAGAGCCTGCACCTCCTCCTGCACTTGCACTTCTGTACTTTTCCTTGCTTAGTTAACAGATCCTTTTATGTCACAGCTTTTCCTCACACACACCATTCTCCTCTTTGGAATCCTCCACCTCTTCACTCCACAATCGCCCAAGCCCTTGCTTTCGCGTGGGGCTCTCAACAACAGCTATCACGCTGGTAAACTGGTGCTTTACCAGTTTGTGGAGGGCGCCCTCCTCAGCTTCACACACGCTGCCGCCATATGGTCCGTACGCCCCACATATTCTGCACATACGTCTCTGTCCGGCATACGATACCATAACTTGCGTCCCGAAGTCCTCCAACACTACGTAAGACGGTATGGGATGTCTCAGAGTCATCTTCAGGGAAAAGGTTCCCTCCAGACGGCCCATGTAAGCACCTGCCGTCCACTTGCCTTGTTGTGCCAGATGTACGGTCCCATGTGCCTCAAAAACATTCCTGATGTCAGCTTCATCTGCCTCAAATGGGACATTTCGAATCTTAACCAACGTAAAGTGGCGAGATACGTCGATCAACGCACCTTCACAGCTGGAGTAGCGTCAGGACTCACGTCTTGGAATCTCGTCACCAAAGACTCGTACACGGACGTGGAATTCAGTTTGACGAAGATTCTTTAAGCCCCATTCAGGGCTACACCATACACCTCATCGTCCTGGATTCCATAGGTCTCCATAATGATTGTTGGGAGTAATACCTGCGCTGAAGAGGGTGAAATCGCCCCACGAAGCAGCTCAATACCAATGGTATTTACGTGCCTCCTCACACTCAGCGCCATGTTGGTACAAGGTAGCTCGCCTGAAAACAGCAGAGGGGTGCAGAGCACAACCGCACTCTACTGTGGTCAGGCAGCGAATGTCCTGTGTAGGCCTATCCTATCCTAGTGATTTTCCTGTTGCAGTAAATGATGAAATGATCACTAAGACCTGTGGTAATGACGCCTGACTGACTACTGTTCTCAGTGCAGTTACAAAGTATGTGGTCAATTAGGGTGGCTGAGAACTGCGTGATCCGGGTTGGTGTATAAATTAGTTGAGTGTAACTATTTAAACCTAGATTTGCTTATACCTTTTGCATAGCCAGTTATTTTGCTGCTGAAAACAGATATTGAAGTCGCCCAGTATTATTGTCTCGGGAATTGTTTTCAAGTCCGGACAATACTCTGGAAAAGTCTTCTAAGAACTGGTCCTGGGTGGGTAGGGCGGTAACTAGTTCCTACTAAGATGGGTTTAGTTGTAAGCTAAGTCATTTCTAATGTAGGCACATACTCCACCACCATTTCTGTTCCTATCTAAGTGTTTTATATTGTAACCTTCTATTTTGACCTCGTCGTAAGTCACCGTATCATCCAACCAGGATTCAGAGATGTTATAAACTGCCGCCTATTTTTGTTAGCTAGAATCTTAATCTCTGGCATTTTAGGAAGAAGTGATCTTGCGTTGACATGAATAAAGTGAAGGCATGTTTTCATAAAACAATTATAATCATTAGTATAGGCAATGGGTCATTTGTATTAAATTTAGGTAAATCAATGTCATCATTGCTTTAAAAGGTAACTGTGCCAAAGTGCATTTGTTACACACAAAATTAATTCTGGCACCGTTGCTATAATTGTACATACAATTGTGCAGTTTTAAAAATAGGTTAGATAAATACATGAGTGGGTGTGGGTGGGTGTGAGTTGGTCCTGACTAGCTTGTGCTGCTGGGTCTGGTGCTGTGCTCTTTCCTTGAGCGGAGGTGACCAGACTGGTGGGTCATTGGGCTAATCCGTGGGGGGGGCATGGACCTGCTCTGCATGGGTCAGTAGGAAATAAATGGCATAAAATACCGACACAATGGAAATATAAACACATATGCAGTATAATGTGATCCTTTATTGACTACGTTTCGCCCACACAGTGGGCTTTTTCAAGTCACAAACAGAACTACCTGGGGTGGAAGGAACGCGAGTATTTATAGTCAGGTTCAGAATGCTGAGGTCAGTGGAGAATGTTGCATCTGATGATGTACCGAGTGGGGTTATAGAGTCTAAAATCTTGGGTAGCTTGGAAAGGAGATTGGATAAGTTTGTGAGCAGACCTTCTACAGTGTTCTTATGTGGGATAGCGATGAAGAAGTTTCTTGGCAAGTGGTTCAGCTATGTTTTTAGAAGCCACTATTCTGGTTGAAGTTGTCGGGTATAGAAATAATTGATTTATTCCAGGATTCTTCGGTACTGAGTGTTGTCTTCTGTGACGATAAGTCTTGAGTTTCTGTAGTTTATCAAGTGGTTGTGTGAATTACGGTGTTGTACACAGGCATTCCTTGTGTCGTCAGACCTGCTTGCATATTGGTGTTCTGAAATACGTGTTTGGAGGTCCCTTGATGTTTCGGCCCACGTATAACTTGTTGCAAGTCATTACAAGGGATTATGTATTACCCCTGCAGGGGGTGGAAGCTTGTCCTGTCTATCACTGGTAATATCCTCGTCACTTCATCAGAGACTGCAGACGACGGGCAGTAAACATCTTCAACATACCCAGAGAAGACACTGCCGAGAAGAGATACATAGTCCTCCCCACCAACTCCATTGCCAAACACGTTTCCAACATCTTTTCCAATACCTCATTTCAAGTATCTACCTCCACAACCACGACCATCAAGGACATTACCAGTGATAGACAGGACAAGCTTCCACCCTCTGCAGAGGTATACATAATCCCTTGTAATGACTGCAACAAGTTAACGTGGGCGAAACATCAGGGACCTCCAAACACGATTTCAGAACACCAAAATATGCAAGCAGGTCTGACGACAAAAGGAATGCCTGCGTACAACACCGTAATTCACACAACCACTTTGATTAAACAACAGAAACTCAAGACTTATCGCCACAGAAGACAACACTCAGTACCGAAGAATCCTGAATCATCACTTTTTCTATAATCCGACAACTTCAACCAGAATAGTGCTCTATAACAAAGCTGAACCACTTTGCCAAGAAACTTCTTCATCGCTATCCCCATAAGAAACACTGTAGAAGGTCTGCTCACAAACTTATCCAATCTCCATTTTCCAAGCTACCCAAGATTTTAGACTCTATAACCCCACTCGTACATCATCAGATGCAACATTCTCCAAACGACTGACCTCAGCATTCTGAACCTACTATAAATACTCTCGTTCCTTCCACCCCAGTAGTTCTGTTTGTGACTTGAAAAGCCCACTGTGTGGGCGAAACGTAGTCAATAAAGGTCCACATTAACTGCATATGTGATTATATTCCATGGTCAGTAGCCTGTTGCAGTGTTCCTTCTTTCTTGTGTTCTATACAGTCAAAATAATTTGTAATGCCATTCCTGAGGTGTTATCCAACCTTAATCTATAATACTGTATAGGAGAGGTTGTCTTTAAGATGTGTGAGGTCGAAGGTGGCCCGTTGCCTGGTGGCTAAAGCTCCGCTTCACACAGGGAGGCCCGGGTCACGATTCTCGGCGGTGGAACCTTTCGACACGTTTCCGTACACCTGTTGTCCTGTTCAACTAGCAGCAAATAGGTACCTGGTTGTAGTCGACTGGTGTGGGTCGCATCCTGGGGGACAAGATTAAGGACCCCAATGGAAATAAGTTAGAAAGTCCTCGATGACGCACTGACTTTCTTGGGTTATCCTGGGTGGCTAACCCTCTGGGGATTAAAAATCCGAACGAAATCTTATCTTAAGGGGACCGCTTGCAGCGACTATTCCACGACTTGACTACTCTATGACTGAAGAAATACTTCCTAACATCCCTTTGATTCATCTGAGTCTTCAACTTCCAATTGTGACCTCTTGTGTATGTGTCCCATCTCTGGAACATCCTGTCTTTGTCCACCGTGTCTATTCTGTGCAGTATTTTATATGTCGTTATCATGTCTCCCCTGACCCTCCTGGCTCCAGTGTCGTCAGGCCGATTTCCCTCAACCTTTCTTTGTACGACAATCCCGTAGCTCTGGGACTAGTCTTGTTGCAAACCTTTGCACTTTCTCTAATTTCTTGACGTGCTTGACTAGGTGTGGATTCCAAACTGGTGCTGCATACTCCAGTATGGGCCTGACGTAAATGGTATACAGTGTCTTGAACGACTCCTTATTGAGGTATCGGAACGCTATCCGTAGGTTTGCCAGGCGCCCGTATGCTGCAGCAGTTATCTGATTTATGTGCGCCTCAGGAGATATGCTCGGTGTTATACTCACCCCCAGATCTTTTTCCTTGAGTGAGGTTTGCAGTCTTTGGCCATCTAAACTATATTGTGTCTGCGGTCTTCTTTGCCCTTCCCCAATCTTCATGACTTTGCATTTGGCAGGGTTAAACTCAAGGAGCCAGTTTCTGGACCAGGCTTGTAGCCTGTCCAGGTCTCTTTGTAGTCCTGCCTGATCCTCATCCGATTTGTTTTCTTCTCATTAACTTCACATCATCTGCAAACAAGGACACTTCTGAGTCTATCCCTTCCGTTATGTCGTTCACATATATGTGTGTTGTGTATGAATTTGTATGTGTGTGTGTGTGAGAGAGAGAGACTCAGCAATCAACATTGCACCAATAACTCACTACAGTTGTGACCGGGTGTGGAAGTGTCAATTGCTCATTACTCTAAAATTTGTTCATGATTGCACCCATGTATAAACGTAAGTAACCATTCTTACAGTATTCATTACCTTTGTAACTTGTGAGTTCATTACCTTTGTAACTTGTGAGTTCATTACCTTGTACCTAGTTCAGCCATCAAAACTTTGGAGCCCGGTCCCTGGACCCATTGTGTCCCTCTGTAATCTGTAAATACCTTTGTAACTTGTCATGATTGTGACTAGACCTACCTGGAGTTCATTACCTTTGTAAATTGTGAGTTCATTACCTTTGTAAATTGTGAATTCATTACCTCTGTAACTTGCTCAGCTATCAAAACTTTGAGGCCCAGTCCCTGGACCAATTATGTACCTCTGTAATCTTTTGACTACCGCCCACAGGATGGGTATGGGGTGCATAATAAACATATTAAACTGAAACTCTTAAGTTTTCTCACATAACTACACGGGGGTAACTACTGTAAACATTATATGGTTGTCACCTCCCAATGAGATTATTTATATGAATGTAAGAACGAAGTTCATACAGGTAACCATATAAAATTCCCACAATATATATTGACGAAATAATAATAATAATAATAATAATAATAATAATTCAAATTCAAATTCAAAGTTTATTCTCTAAGAGGATTACAATGCTGAGTTTACAGAATTTGGTTGTTGTGTGGTTTACACGTAGTAAAATAATAATTACAGAGTGTACCACTAGAACACCTAGCATGGCTAGGTATTACAGAGTGATACTCACTAGAACACCTAGTGCATGGCTAGGCATTACAGAGTGTACCACTAGAACACCTAGCATGGCTAGGTATTACAGAGTGTCCACTAGAACACCTAGCATGGCTAGGTATTACAGAGTGTACCACTAGAACACCTAGCATGGCTAGGTATTACAGAGTGTACCACTAGAACACCTAGAATGGCTAGGTATTACAGAGTGTACCTAATCTCGCCAGTAAAATCCCACATACCAATGCCCATGCCGGGGACTACCTAGATGGAAATTTCCCTAATTCCTTCTATCTTGCACCAACTGAGCCCACGGAAGTCATTGAGATCATAAAGTCACTTAAAAATAACTCGGGGAATCTGTCTCATGTCCCACCATTACTGTACAAGCGAGCGGCCCATGTCCTTTCGCATGCTATTTCATTACTTTTTTAACAAGTCAATAGAGACTAGCACCTTCCGAAACTACTCAAGATGGCAAGGGTTACTCCAATACATAAAGGTGGTGACCCTACAGACTTAAACAACTATAGGCCAATATCTAACTTACCATTGCTATCCAAAATCTTTGAGAAACTTGTGCACAGGAGACTGTATTCATTTATAACGGCTCAAAACATACTCAACCCCTGCCAGTTTGGATTCAGGAAAAATAAAAGCACTAATGATGCAATCATAAAAATGCTAGATCTGCTTTACACAGCACTGGAAAATAAGGAATATCCACTAGGAATTTTTATTGACCTAAGAAAAGCTTTTGACACAGTAAACCACGAAATCCTACTCCACAAACTTGACCACTACGGTATAAGAGGCCATGCGCTTGCTTATTTCAAATCTACATTACTAATAGGTATCAGTACGTCACCATTAAAGACACAGCATCAACAACACGGCACTTGATACTGGAGTTCCGCAGGGAAAATGTCCTTGGTCCCCTGCTCTTCCTCATATACATCAATGACCTACCAAACGTATCCCAACACCTAAAACCCATTCTCTTTGCTGATGACACGACTTATGTCATCTCTCACCCTAATCTTGCCACCCTTAACACCATTGTGAATGAGGAGCTGATTAAAATATCGACTTGGATGACAGCCAACAAACTTACGCTTAACACTGACAAAACTTACTATATTATGTTTGGTAGCAGAGCAGGAGATGCACAAATTAATATATTAAGATTGACAACACTCTGATTACCAGAAATAATGGGGGAAAATTCTTAGGCTTATACCTTGACAATAACCTGAATTTCAGCACCCATATCCAGCATATAGCCAAAAAAGTATCCAAAACGGTTGGGATCCTCTCCAAGATACGATACTACGTGCCGCAAAATGCCCTTCTCACACTATACCAACTCACTTATTTATCCATACCTCACCTATGCTATTTGTGCTTGGGATCAACTGCAGCAACACACCTAAAGCCAATAATAACCAACAAAAAGCTGCAGTAAGAATAATCACTAAATCCCATCCCTGGCAGCACCCCCCCACTCTTCAAAGATCTAAACTTACTCCCAGTTCAGTACATCCACACTTACTACTGTGCAGTCTATATCTACAGGCCTTAAACTCTAATATTTAACCTTGACCTTAAACGCTTCTTTATGTTGTGACAGAACCCACAGG
>NW_026465887.1:0-14360 GCF_026875155.1 Cherax quadricarinatus
CTGTCTTTCCTCAGGATCTGGTATCCCGTTGGAAAGATATGTGTGTGTGTGTGTGTGTGTGTGTGTGTGTGTGTGTGTGTGGTGTGTGTGTGTGTGTGTGTGTGTGTGTGTGTGTGTGTGTGTGTGTGGTATGTGTCTGTGTGTGTGTGTGTGTGTGTGTGTGTGTGTGTGTGTATGGTGTGTGTATGGTGTACTCACCTATTTGTACTCACCTATTTGTGGTTGCAGGGGTCGATTCATAGCTCCTCGCCCCGCCTCTTCACTGATTGCTACTAGGTCCTCTCTCTTCTTGCCCCATGAGCTTTATCATACCTCGCCTTAAAACTATGTATGGTTCCCGCCTCCACTACTTCACTTTCTAGGCCATTCCACGGCCTGACCACTCTATGACTGAAGAAATACTTTCTAACATCCCTTTGATTCATCTGAGTCTTCAACTTCCAATTGTGACCTCTTGTGTCTGTGTCCCATCTCTGGAACATCCCGTCTTTGTCCACCTTGTCTATTCCGTGCAGTATTTTATATGTCGTTATCATGTCTCCCCTGACCCTCCTGTCCTCCAGTGTCGTCAGGCCGATTTCCCTCAACCTTTCTTCGTAGGACAATCCCCGTAGCTCTAGGACTAGTCTCGTTGCAAACCTTTGCACCTTCTCTAATTTCTTGACGTGCTTGACTAGGTGTGGCTTCCAAACTGGTGCTGCATACTCCAGTATGGGCCTGACGTAAATGGTATACAGGGTCTTGAACGAATCCTTGCTGAAGTATCGGAACGCTATCCGTAGGTTTGCCAGGCGCCCGTATGCTGCAGCAGTTATCTGATTGTTGTGCGCCTCAGGAGATATGCTCGGTGTTATACTCACCCCCAGATCTTTTTCCTTGAGTGAAGTTTGCAGTCTTTGGCCATCTAAACTATATTGTGTCTGCGGTCTTCTTTGCCCTTCCCCAATCTTCATGACTTTGCATTTGGCAGGGTTAAACTCAAGAAGCCAGTTACTGGACCAGGCTTGTAGCCTGTCCAGGTCTCTTTGTAGTCCTGCCTGATCCTCATCCAATTTGATTCTTCTCATTAACTTCAAATCATCTGCAAACAAGGACACTTCTGAGTCTATCCCTTCCGTTATGTCGTTCACATATACCAAGAACAGCACAGGTCCTAGGACTGACCCTGTGGAATCCCGCTTGTCACAGGCGCCCACTCTGACACCTCGTCACGTACCATGACTCGTTGTTGCCTCCCTGTCAGGTATTCTCTGATCCATTGCAGTGCCTTTCCTGCTATGTGTGCCTGATCCTCTAGCTTTTGCAGTAACCTCTTGTGAGGAACTGTGTCGAAGGCCTTCTTGCAGTCCAAAAAAATGCAGTCGATCCACCCCTCTCTCTCTTGTCTTACTTCTGTCACCTTGTCATAAAACTCTAGTAGGTTTGTGACACAGGATTTTCCTTCCTTGAAACCGTGCTGGTTGTCAATTATACACTTGTTTCTTTCCAGGTGCTCCACCACTCTCCTCCTGATGATCTTCTCCATGACCTTGCATACTATACACGTTAGTGATACAGGTCTGTAGTTTAGTGCCTCATGTCTGACTCCCTTTTTAAAAATTGGGACTACATTTGCCATCTTCCATACCTCGGGGAGTTGCCCAGTTTCAAATGATGTGTTGAAGATCTTTGTTAATGGTACACACAATATCTCTGCTCCCTCTTTAAGGACCCATGGAGAGATGTTGTCTGGTCCCACCGCCTTTGAGGTGTCAAGTTCGCACAGCAGCTTCTTCACCTCCTCCTTGGTTATATGTATTTCATCCAGCACTTGCTGGTGCCTCCCCCCCTGTTCTGATTTCCTGGAGTCTTACTGGTTTCCACTGCAAATACTTCTTTAAATCTCGTGTTGAGCTCCTGACATACCTCCTGGTCGTTTCTTGTGGATTCCCCATCACCCTTCCTCAGTCTGATTACCTGGTCCTTGACTGTTGTTTTCCTCCTGATGTGGCTGTACAACAGCTTCGGGTCAGTCTTGACTTTTGATGCTATGTCATTTTCATATTGTCGCTGAGCCTCCTTCTTATCTGTGCATATTCGTTTCTGGCTCTTCGGCTAATCTTAAGGCACCTAAAATGGAGGAATATAGCAAATAATATTGTTGCAGTAATAACACCAGGAGGCAGCTCTGATGAAAACTCACACCCACACGAGCTTTTAAATCTCTGCACAAAATTCAATTTAAACCAGCAAATAATAGAGCCTACTAGACTGGAGAATACACTAGACCTCATCTTCACTAACAATGATGATCTGATAAGAAATGTCACCATATCAAAAACAATATACTCAGATCACAACATAATTGAGGTTCAGACATGTGTGCGTGGAGCCCCAGACCGACATAATGAGACTAGTCACGAGGGAGCAATCACTAAATTCAACTTCAATAACAAAAACATAAAGTGGGACCAAGTAAACCAAGTCCTAACCGACATAAGCTGGGAAGATATACTAAGCAACACAGACCCCAACTTATGCCTAGAACGGATTAACTTGGTGTCACTCGATGTATGCACAAGGCTTATTCCTCTAAGGATAAGGAGGAGTAGATGTAATATAGAAAGAGACAGGCGCTCCCTTTACAGGCGACGGAAAAGAATAACAGAGCGGCTAAAAGAGGTCAATATATCTGAAATGCGTAGGGAGACACTGGTCAGAGAAATAGCAAGCATCGAACTTAAGCTAAAGGAATCCTCTAGGAGTGAGGAATCGCGGGAAGAACTAAAAGCCATAAATGAAATCGAAAGAAACCCAAAGTATTTCTTCTCCTATGCCAAATCAAAGTCGAGAACAACGTCCAGTATTGGGCCCCTACTTAAACAAGATGGGTCCTACACAGATGAGAGCAAGGAAATGAGTGAGCTACTCAAGTCCCAATATGACTCAGTTTTTAGCAAGCCGCTAACCAGACTGAGAGTCGAAGATCAAAATGATTTTTTTATGAGAGAGCCACAAAATTTGATTAACACAAGCCTATCCGATGTTATCCTGACGCCAAATGACTTCGAACAGGCGATAAATGACATGCCCATGCACTCTGCCCCAGGGCCAGACTCATGGAACTCCGTGTTCATCAAGAACTGCAAGAAGCCCCTATCACGAGCCTTTTCCATCCTATGGAGAGGGAGCATGGACACGGGGGTCGTCCCACAGTTACTAAAAACAACAGACATAGCCCCACTCCACAAAGGGGGCAGTAAAGCAACAGCAAAGAACTACAGACCAATAGCACTAACATCCCATATCATAAAAGTCTTTGAAAGGGTCCTAAGAAGCAAGATCACCACCCATCTAGAAACCCATCAGTTACACAACCCAGGGCAACATGGGTTTAGAACAGGTCGCTCCTGTCTGTCTCAACTATTGGATCACTACGACAAGGTCCTAAATGCACTAGAAGACAAAAAGAATGCAGATGTAATATATACAGACTTTGCAAAAGCCTTCGACAAGTGTGATCTGATTGTGACCAGACTTACCTGGAGTTCATTACCTTTGTAAATTGTGAGTTCATTGCCTTTGTAAATTGTGAGTTCATTACCTTTGTAAATTGTGAGTTCATTGCCTCTGTAACTTGCTCAGCTATCAAAACTTTGGAGTCCAGTCCCTGGACCAATTATGTACCTCTGTAATCTTTTGACTACCGCCCACAGGATGGGTATGGGGTGCATAATAAACATATTAAACTAAACAACAAGTGTGACCATGGCGTAATAGCGCACAAAATGCGTGCTAAAGGAATAACAGGAAAAGTGGGTCGATGGATCTATAATTTCCTCACTAACAGAGCACAGAGAGTAGTCGTCAACAGAGTAAAGTCCGAGGCAGCTACGGTGAAAAGCTCTGTTCCACAAGGCACAGTACTCGCTCCCATCTTGTTCCTCATCCTCATATCCGACATAGACAAGGATGTCAGCCACAGCACCGTGTCTTCCTTTGCAGATGACACCCGAATCTGCATGACAGTGTCTTCCGTTGCAGACACTGCAAGGCTCCAGGCGGACATCAACCAAATCTTTCAGTGGGCTGCAGAAAACAATATGAAGTTCAACGATGAGAAATTTCAGTTACTCAGATATGGTAAACACGAGGAAATTAAATCTTCATCAGAGTACAAAACAAATTCTGGCCACAAAATAGAGCGAAACACCAACGTCAAAGACCTGGGAGTGATCATGTCGGAGGATCTCACCTTCAAGGACCATAACATTGTATCAATCGCATCTGCTAGAAAAATGACAGGATGGATAATGAGAACCTTCAAAACTAGGGAGGCCAAGCCCATGATGACACTCTTCAGGTCACTTGTTCTATCTAGGCTGGAATATTGCTGCACACTAACAGCACCTTTCAAGGCAGGTGAAATTGCTGACCTAGAAAATGTACAGAGAACCTTCACGGCGCGCATAACAGAGATAAAACACCTCAATTACTGGGAGCGCTTGAGGTTCCTAAACCTGTATTCCCTGGAACGCAGGAGGGAGAGATACATGATTATATACACCTGGAAAATCCTAGAGGGACTAGTACCGAACTTGCACACGAAAATCACTTACTACGAAAGCAAAAGACTTGGCAGACGATGCACCATCCCCCCAGTGAAAAGCAGGGGTGTCACTAGCACGTTAAGAGACCATACAATAAGTGTCAGGGGCCCGAGACTGTTCAACTGCCTCCCAGCATACATAAGGGGGATTACCAACAGACCCCTGGCAGTCTTCAAGCTGGCACTGGACAAGCACCTAAAGTCGGTTCCTGACCAGCCGGGCTGTGGCTCGTACGTTGGTTTGCGTGCAGCCAGCAGCAACAACCTGGTTGATCAGGCTCTGATCCACCAGGAGGCCTGGTCACACACCGGGCCGCGGGGGCGTTGACCCCCGGAACTCTCTCCAGGTAAACTCCACGTAATCTCTTTATTTTCCTGAGTTCTCTGTCTTCTGTACCTTTTCCATTCTGTAGTACACCTAGTTTTTGCCTCCCTACACCTTTGGGTGAACCAAGGACTCGTTCTGTTCTTCCCATTATTTCTATTTCCCTTGGGAACAAACCTCTCCTCTGCCTCCTTGCATTTTGTTGCCACATAGTCCATCATTTCTTGTACTGGTTTTCCTGTCAGTTCCCTCTCCCACTGAATGTCTTGAAGGAAGTTCCTCATGCCTGGGTAGTTCCCCCTTTTGTAGTTTGGTTTTTCCCACCCTATTCCTGCTACTCTCTCCACTTGGAGCTCAACTATGTAGTCGAAGCACAGAACCACATGATCACTAGCTCCCAGGGGCCTTTCATACATGATTTCCTCGATGTCTGAACAACTCAAGGTGAATACAAGGTCCAGTCTAGCTGGTTCATCCTCTCCTCTCTCTCTGGTAGTGTCTCTAACATGTTGATGCATGAGGTTTTCCAGTACCACATCCATCATCTTGGCTCTCCATGTTTCGGGACCCCCATGTGTGTGTGTGTGTGTGTGTGTATGGTGTGTGTGTGTGTATGGTGTTTGTATGTGTGTGGGGTGTGCGTGCTTGTGTGTATGCGTATGTGTGTACGCTCGTGTGCATGTGTCTGTGCTTGCATCCTCTTGTGTGTGTGTGCGCGTGCTCGTGTGGGTGTTTGATCCACTTAATATTTGTATTTATAGGTAGGTAGTAGGTTGGTAGACAGCAACCACCCAGGGAAGTACTACCGTCCTGCCAGATGACTGTGAAACAGAAACCTGTAACTGTTTTGCATGATGGTAGGATTGCTGGTGTCTTTTTCTGTCTCATAAACACGCTAGATAACAGGGATATCTTGCTACTCCAACTTACACTTTGATCACACTTCACAGACATGCACATGCATATATATATATACATGCATCTAGGTTTTTCTCCTTTTTCTACATAGCTCTTGTTCTTCTTTATTTCGTCTATTGTCCATGGGGAAGTGGAAAAGAATCTTTCCTCCGTAAGCCATGCGTGTCGCATGAGGCGACTAAAATGCTGGGAGCAATGGGCTAGTAACCCCTTCTCCTGCAGACATTTACTAAAAAAGAGAAGAAGAAAAACTTTATAAAACTGGGATGCTTGAATGTGCGTGGATGTAGTGCGGATGACAAGAAACAGATGATTGCTGATGTTATGAATGAAAAGAAGTTGGACGTCCTGGCCCTAAGCGAAACAAAGCTGAAGGGGGTAGGGGAGTTTCGGTGGGGGGAAATAAATGGGATTAAATCTGGAGTATCTGAGAGAGTTAGAGCAAAGGAAGGGGTAGCAGTAATGTTGAATGATCAGTTATGGAAGGAGAAAAGAGAATATGAATGTGTAAATGCAAGAATTATGTGGATTAAAGTAAAGGTTGGATGCGAGAAGTGGATCATAATAAGCGTGTATGCACCTGGAGAAGAGAGGAATGCAGAGGAGAGAGAGAGATTTTGGGAGATGTTAAGTGAATGTATAGGAGCCTTTGAACCAAGTGAGAGAGTAATTGTGGTAGGGGACCTGAATGCTAAAGTAGGAGAAACTTTTAGAGAGGGTGTGGTAGGTAAGTTTGGGGTGCCAGGTGTAAATGATAATGGGATCCCTTTGATTGAACTTTGTATAGAAAGGGGTTTAGTTATAGGTAATACATATTTTAAGAAAAGAGGATAAATAAGTATACAAGATATGATGTAGGGCGAAATGATAGTAGTTTGTTGGATTATGTATTGGTAGATAAAAGACTGTTGAGTAGACTTAAGGATGTACATGTTTATAGAGGGGCCACAGATATATCAGATCACTTTCTAGTTGTAGCTACACTGAGAGTAAAAGGTAGATGGGATACAAGGAGAATAGAAGCATCAGGGAAGAGAGAGGTGAAGGTTTATAAACTAAAAGAGGAGGCAGTTAGGGAAAGATGTAAACAGCTATTGGAGGATAGATGGGCTAATGAGAGCATAGGCAATGGGGTCGAAGAGGTATGGGGTAGGTTTAAAAATGTAGTGTTAGAGTGTTCAGCAGAAGTTTGTGGTTACAGGAAAGTGGGTGCGGGAGGGAAGAGGAGCGATTGGTGGAATGATGATGTAAAGAGAGTAGTAAGGGAGAAAAAGTTAGCATATGAGAAGTTTTTACAAAGTAGAAGTGATGCAAGGAGGGAAGAGTATATGGAGAAAAAGAGAGAGGTTAAGAGAGTGGTGAAACAGTGTAAAAAAAGAGAGCAAATGAGAGAGTGGGTGAGATGTTATCAACAAATTTTGTTGAAAATAAGAAAAAGTTTTGGAGTGAGATTAACAAGTTAAGGAAGCCTAGAGAACAAATGGATTTGTCAGTTAAAAATAGGAGAGAAGAGTTATTAAATGGAGAGTTAGAGGTATTGGGAAGATGGAGGGAATATTTTGAGGAATTGTTAAATGTTGATGAAGATGGGGAAGCTGTGATTTCGTGTATAGGGCAAGGAGGAATAACATCTTGTAGAAGTGAGGAAGAGCCAGTTGTGAGTGTGGGGGAAGTTCGTGAGGCAGTAGGTAAAATGAAAGGGGGTAAGGCAGCCGGGATTGATGGGATAAAAATAGAAATGTTAAAAGCAGGTGGGGATATAGTTTTGGAGTGGTTGGTGCAATTATTTAATAAATGTATGGAAGAGGGTAAGGTACCTAGAGATTGGCAGAGAGCATGCATAGTTCCTTTGTATAAAGGCAAAGGGGACAAAAGAGAGTGCAAAAATTATAGGGGGATAAGTCTGTTGAGTATACCTGGTAAAGAGTATGGTAGAGTTATTATTGAAAGAATTAAAAGTAAGACGGAGAATAGGATAGCAGATGAACAAGGAGGCTTTAGGAAAGGTAGGGGTGTGTGGACCAGGTGTTTACAGTGAAACATATAAGTGAACAGTATTTAGATAAGGCTAAAGAGGTCTTTGTGGCATTTATGGATTTGGAAAAGGCGTATGACAGGGTGGATAGGGGGCAATGTGGCAGATGTTGCAGGTGTATGGTGTAGGAGGTAGGTTACTGAAAGCAGTGAAGAGTTTTTACGAGGATAATGAGGCTCAAGTTAGAGTACATAGGAAAGAGGGAAATTATTTCCCAGTAAAAGTAGGCCTTAGACAAGGATGTGTGATGTCACCGTGGTTGTTTAATATATTTATAGATGGGGTTGTAAGAGAAGTAAATGCGAGGGTCTTGACAAGAGGCGTGGAGTTAAAAGATAAAGAATCACACATAAAGTGGGAGTTGTCACAGTTGCTCTTTGCTGATGACACTGTGCTCTTGGAGATTCTGAAGAGAAGTTGCAGAGATTGGTGGATGAATTTGGTAGGGTGTGCAAAAGAAGAAAATTAAAAGTGAATACAGGAAAAAGTAAGGTTATGAGGATAACAAAAATATTAGGTGATGAAAGATTGGATATCAGATTGGAGGGAGAGAGTATGGAGGAGGTGAATGTATTCAGATATTTGGGAGTGGACGTGTCAGCGGTTGGGTCTATGAAAGATGAGGTGAATCATAGAATTGATGAGGGGAAAAGGGTGAGTGGTGCACTTAGGAGTCTGTGGAGACAAAGAACTTTGTCCTTGGAGGCAAAGAGGGGAATGTATGAGAGTATAGTTTTACCAACACTCTTATATGGGTGTGAAGCATGGGTGATGAATGTTGCAGCGAGGAGAAGGCTGGAGGCAGTGGAGATGTCATGTCTGAGGGCAATGTGTGGTGTGAATATAATGCAGAGAATTCGTAGTTTGGAAGTTAGGAGGAGGTGCGGGATTACCAAAACTGTTGTCCAGAGGGCTGAGGAAGGGTTGTTGAGGTGGTTCGGACATGTAGAGAGAATGGAGCGAAACAGAATGACTTCAAGAGTGTATCAGTCTGTAGTGGAAGGAAGGCGGGGTAGGAGTCGGCCTAGGAAAGGTTGGAGGGAGGGGGTAAAGGAGGTTTTGTGTGCGAGGGGCTTGGACTTCCAGCAGGCGTGCGTGAGCGTGTTTGATAGGAGTGAATGGAGACGAATGATTTTTAATACTTGACGTGCTGTTGGAGTGTGAGCAAAGTAACATTTATGAAGGGGTTCAGGGAAACCGGCAGGCCGGACTTGAGTCCTGGAGATGGGAAGTACAGTGCCTGCACTCTGAAGGAGGGGTGTTAATGTTGCAGTTTAAAATCTGTAGTGTAAAGCACCCTTCTGGCAAGACAGTGATGGAGTGAATGATGGTGAAAGTTTTTCTTTTTCGGGCCACCCTGCCTTGGTGGGAATCGGCCAGTGTGATAATAAAAAAAAAATAATTTATAACTCATTACAGTTGTAACCAGGTGTGGACGTATCAGTGGCTCATTACTTTGTAACTTGCTCATGATCGTAACCATGTGTAGGAGTAAGGCTAATTCATTACCTTTGTAACTTGCCATGATTGTGACCAGATATACATAGAGTTCATTAAATTTGTAACTAGTTCAGCTATCATAACTTTGGGTCCCAGTCCCTGGACCCAGTGTGTACCTCTGTAATCTTTTGACTACTGCCCACAGGATGGGTATGTGTACCATAACATTGTATCAATCGCATCTGCTAGAAAAATGACAGGATGGATAATGAGAACCTTCAAAACTAGGGATGCCAAGCCCATGATGACACTCTTCAGGTCGCTTGTTCTATCTAGGCTGGAATATTGCTGCACACTAACAGTATCTTTCAAGGCAGGTGAAATTGCTGACCTAGAAAATGTACAGAGAACCTTCACGGCGCGCATAACGGAGATAAAACACCTCAATTACTGGGAGCGCTTGAAGTTCCTGAACCTGTACTCCCTGGAATGCAGGCGGGAGAGATACATGATTATATACAACTGGAAAATCCTAGAGGGACTAGTACCGAACTTGCATACGAAAATCACTCACAACGAAAGCAAAAGACTTGGCAGACGATGAAACATCCCCCCAATGAAAAGCAGGGGTGTCACTAGCACGTTAAGAGACCATACAATAAACGTCAGGGGCCCGAGACTGTTCAACTGCCTCCCAGCATACATAAGGGGGATTACCAACAGACCCCTGGCTGTCTTCAAGCTGGCACTGGACAAGCACCTAAAGTCGGTACCTGATCAGCCGGGCTGTGGCTCGTACGTTGGTTTGCGTGCAGCCAGCAGTAACAGCCTGGTTGATCAGGCTCTGATCCACCAGGAGGCCTGGTCACAGACCGGGCCGCGGGGGCGTTGACCCCCGGAACTCTCTCCAGGTAAACTCCAGGTAAATAAACTAACCAGCAAATAAAAAAGTCAACAAGACTGGAAAATACACTAGACCTCATCTTCACTAACAGTGACGATTTGATACGAAATATTACCATATCAAAAACTATAAACTCAATCACAACATAATAGAGGTACAGACATGAATGTGCGGCCCCAGACAAACAAAATGTGGTTAGTCACGAGGGAGCCTTCACCTGGAGTTTACCTGGAGTTTACCTGGAGAGAGTTCCGGGGATCAACGCCCCCGCCCCACCACCTCTTCCTGCCTATATATAGCCCTCCTGCTCCACTTCTGGTTAGTGTGACTTTGTAAATGGTCCAAGTCGGACCGAAACGTCGTCGTAAGCTTCTCTCTTTTATGTGCGGGTTATTTGTGTAAGTACTCCAGTCACGGTATTGTGCCTTTTTTTGTTATTTACAAGTTGGGGTCTGTGTTGCTTAGTCTATCTTCCCAGCTTATATCGGTTAGGACTTGGTTTACTTGGTCCCACTTTATGTTCTTATTATTGAAGTTGAATTTGGTGAAGGCTCCCTCATGACTAATCTCATTATGTCGGTCCGGAGCTCCGCGCATGCATGTCTGAACCTCGATTATGTTGTGATCTGAGTATATTGTTTTTGATATGGTGACATTTCGTATCAGATCATCATTGTTAGTGAAGATGAGGTCTAGTGTATTCTCCAGTCTAGTAGGCTCTATTATTTGCTTAAGTTGAATTTTGTGCAGAGATTTAAAAGCTCGTGTGTGTGTGAATTCTCGTAAGAGCTGCCTCCTGGAGTTATCACTGCAACAACATTATTTGCTATATTCCTCCATTTTAGGTGCCTTAAGTTGAAATCCCCAAGGAGCAAGATGTTGGGGGCAGGAGCTGGCAGATTTTCCAGACAGTGGTCAATTTTTAACAGCTGTTCCTGGAATTGCTGGGACGTTGTATCCGGAGGCTTGTAGACTACCACAATGACTAGGTTTTGGTTCTCGATCTTTACTGCTAAAACTTCCACTACATCATTTGAGGCATTAAGCAGTTCTGTGCAAACAAGTGACTCTGCGATATACAGGCTAACCCCCCCTCCCTTTTGCCTGCTCACTCTGTCGCATCTGTATAGGTTGTAACCTGGGATCCATATTTCGTTTTCCAAGTGTTCCTTCATGTGGGTCTCTGTGAAAGCCGCGAACATTGCATTTGCCTCTGCAAGCATTCCACGGATGAAAGGTATTTTGTTGTTTGTTGCTGGCTTTAGACCCTGTATATTTGCAAAGAAGGATGTCATCGGACTGGTGGTATTGGTGGTACTGGGGGGGACTTTTTTCCGGCATTATTATCTGTATCTGGTGATTTGAAGTGGAGGCCATCGACTGTGGTTCCACTCCAGGAATGGCTGGATTTGGTGTACGATTCAACTTCAATAACAAAAATGTCCAGTGGGACCAAGTCAACCATGTCTTACGTGAAATAAGCTGGGAAGATATCCTAAGCAACATGGATCCAAATCTATGTCTAGAAAAATTAACTCTGTGGCATTCGAGGTATCCTTTAAGGAAAAGAGGAAAAGATGTAAACTAGAAAGAGAAAGGCGCTCCCTATACAGGTGAAGGTGAAGAATCACAGAGCAGCTAAAAGAGGCCAATATATCTGTACTGCAAAGGGAGGCACTAGTCAGAGAAATGGCAAATATCGAACTTAAGCTAAAGGAATCTCGCAGAAAACAAGAAATGCGGGAAGAACTAAAAGCCATAAAGAAAACTGAAAGAAATCCATGATATTTCTTTTCTCATGCTAAATCTAAGTCGAGAACAACATCCAGTATTGGGCCCTTACTTAGATGAGATGGGTCTTACACAGATGTCAGCAACGAAATGAGTGAGTTACTCAAGTCCCAGTATGACTCAGTTTTTAGTGAGCTGCTAACCAGACAAAGAGTCGAAGACCTAAATTAATTTTTTATGACTGAGACTTAGAATTCGGTGGATTCAAACTTTTCTGATATTATTAAGAGGCAAAACTGCCACTCATCTAGATACCCATCAGTTACACAACCCAGGGTAACATGGGTTTAGAGCAAGTCGCTCCTGCCTGTCCCAACTACTGGACCACTATGACAAGGTTCTGGATGCCCTAGAACACGAACAAAATGCAGATGTATTATACAGACTTTGTGAAAGCCTTCGACAAGTGTGACCATGGTGTAATAGCGCACAAAATGCATACTAAAGGAATAACAGGAAAAGTTGGTATATGGATGTATAATTTAATAACAAATAGAACACAAAGAGTAGTAGTAAACAATCAAATCTGAGGCGGTTACTCTGAAAAGCTCTGTTCCACAAGACACAGTACTCGACCCCATCCTGTTCCTCATCCTCATATCTAACATAGACAGATGACACCCAAATTTGCTTGACAGTGTCCTCCACTGAAGAAACTGCAAGACTCCAGGCAGACATCAACCAAATTAATGGGCCGCAGAAAACAATATGAAGTTCAATGAAGAGAAATTTCAATTACTCCGATATAGAAAACATGAGGAAATTGAAACTATATCGGAGTACAAAACAAAATCCAACCACACAATAGAGCAAAAAGTTAATGTAAAGGACCTGGGAGTGAGTGTCAAGAGGCTCTCATTTTTAAAGACCACAACATTGTATCTACCACATCTGCTAGAAAAATGACAGGATGGATAATGAGAACCTTCAGAACTAGAGATGCCAAACCCATGATGACACTCTTCAGATCACTTGTTCTATCTAGTCTGGAATATTGCTGCACACTGACAGTGCTTTTCAAGGCAGGTGAAATTGCTGACCAAGGAAACGTACAGAGAACCTTCACGGCACACATAAGTACGACAATAAGCCTAAATTACTGGGAATGCTAAGCTCCTCAACCTGTACTCCCTAGAACGCAGGCGGGAAAGGTACATGATTATATACACTTGGAAAATCCCAGAAGGATTAGTACCAAATTTGCACATGAAAATCACTCCCTACGAAAGCAAAAGACTCAGCAGGCGATGCAACATCCCATCAATGAAAAGCAGGGGCGCCACTAGAGCGATAAGAGACAACACAATAAGTGTCAAGAGCCCAAGACTGTTCAACTACCTCTCAGCATACATAAGAGGGATTACCAATAGACCCTTGGCTGTCTTAAGAAGGCTCTGGACAGGCACCTAAAGTCAGCCTCTGGACAGGCACCTAAAGTCAGTACCTGATCAGCCGGGCTGTGGTTCATGTGCCGGTTTACGTGCAGCCAACAATAACAGCCTGGTTGACCACGACCTGATCCACCATAAGGCCTGGTCACAGACCGGACCGCGGGGGCGTTGACCCCCAAAACCCTCTCCAGGTATCAAAAATTTGTCAGCATATCAGGAGTCTGTCAGGAATCTGCCTGACAGCCTATATGCATATCAAGTCTGCCAGCCTATAAATGTATCAAGAGCTTGCTAGACTATATTTATATCAAAAGGCTTCCAGCCTACAGGTCTATCAAGAGCCTGCTCGCCTACAAGTCCATCAGGAATCTACCAGTCTATAGGCATGTAAGGTGCCATCCAATCTATAAGTGTATCAAGAACCTGTCAGCATATAGGCATATAGAACCTTCCACCATATAGGCCTATAAAAAGCATACTCAACTATAGGCATACCGAGCCTACTCACCAGTAAGTCTATCAAGAATCTACAAACCTACTGGCGTATCAAGAGTTGATATACTGTTGAAAGCCTTAAGTACAAATAATAAACTTGGGTGTCTTCATATCATAATAAATTTCTTGCGAAAGAAAAAAATGGTGAACTTGCTTTATGTGATTATATTTTGGGGAAATTTACAAAGACTTTGTAAATGGTCCAAGTCGGACCGAAACGTCGTCGTAAGCTTCTCTCTTTTATGTGCGGGTTATTTGTGTATCGTTCCAGACACGGTATTGTGCCTTTCTTGTTATTTTGGGGAAAGAGCGAAAGCTAGAGGGTCATACAAAGGCTTAATAAATCAAGTAATCAGATTTGATCTTAGGAAGGCTACATATAATTCCCTAGATCAAGAGTCCTTGACCAGCATCATGACTCCCCTCTTCGTTAAAGGATAATTAGCAGCGAAAATTATCGAAATTAGTAGAAT
>NW_026465888.1:0-13107 GCF_026875155.1 Cherax quadricarinatus
CGGGTTTAAAAATACCCGGGTTTAGCTGCAATTTTTTTTCTTAGGAGGAAACTTCTTAGTTTAAGAACATGACAGCAAGGCTTTTTGAAAAGAAATTTCTAACCTCTTTCAAGTTTAGGAAGGATCAATTTTTTTTAAGCTTTTATACCAAGAATAAACCCCCACAGAGTAGGATCTCTATAAACCTTTTTAAAAAAATTTTGTTCCCTCCAGGTGTACTTTTTCGTTGGAATCCTGACGTAACACATTGGTTCGCAACTGTAACTGTATTTAATGTGAGGTCATAAAAATACCAAAGGATATCAATTATGGCAGATTTTATAAATTAAAAAATTTCTTTATTTTTACCGAAATCGCCCCCAGAAACTCTACTTGCCCCGGATCCTCATTCGAAATAAGAAAAAAAATGGTGGCGTTTAAACCCATGGTACGATGTATCGTCCTCCGTGAAATATATTTGAAGTATTTAGAATAATCTTATTTTGTCGACCTTTAGTAAAAATTCGAGAAAAAATTTTCACTTTACCGTTTAGTAATTTTTTTAACATATCACTCAAACGGCATAGGCCTGATAAGTGGAAAATGGAAAATGTAATACCTTTTTTACAAGGCAGGTGACGGGCCCTTGGGCTTCGAACTATAGACCAAAAAGCCTTTACTCCAAGTGGAAAATTTATGGAATCAATAATCCGAAGCAATTCGTAGCCTCTTGATAGGCACAGATTGATTAATGATTTCAACACGTTTTACAAAAGGGCGTTCCTGCTTACAAAAATTACTAACTTTTTTCACTAAGGTTTTTTGGGAAAGGTTTTAGATCAGGAAGTTTTGATATTGCGTTTTGGACTTTCATTAGGCTTTCGATAGAGTTCCACACCAGAGGCTATTGGGGAAACTTGGGCACACGGAATAGGAGGAAAAATTTTTTTTTGGAAAGGCAAGGTGACAAATGACAGCAGAGAGTTTGCATAAAAGGGGAGAAATCAGAATGGGGGGGACGTCACAAGCGGTTTTCGTCAGGGGGCATGTTGGGCCCGTTGTTGTTCACAATTTACATAAAAGACATGAAGGGAAAAAAACGACATAACAATTTGTGATGACCCAAAATAGGCCGTCAAAATTTATTCTAAAGAGACACCGAGCACTCCAGGATATTTGCATAGCGATGCAAAGGTCGGAAAAAAGTGGCAGATGCGTTTAATTTGCAAATGCAAAGTTCAAATATTGGACAGTTAAATAACCATGCCACATATAAACTAAAAAATTAGATTTAAACTACCCATAGCGAAAAGGATTTTAGGAGTTTTGGTTAGCAGTAATCTAAAACCAACAACAGTGCATTTGTGTTCGCAAAAAAGTAACAGAATTTTTGGCTTCATACAAGAAGAAAATAATGAAATCCCCAGGTTGTTCTTAACTCTATATATCCTTGGTTAGGCCCCCAAATTTAGACTATGAGCCAGTTTGGTCACCGTTTTACAGAATGGATATAAAAGTTCTGGAAAACGTACGAGGAGGATGACAAGGAGATCCCAGTATCAGAAATCTTCCTATGAGGATAGCTGAGGGTCATGAAACTTCCTCTCCAAAAGGGCGTAGAATTGGGGGGGATTGATCGTGTGTAAAAAAGGAAAAAACAGAATAAAAAAGGGGAGAAAATATGTGCTAAAAATTTCCAGCCAAGACGGGACCCAGAAATGGCTTAAAGTTGGAAAAATTCTGATTAGGAAGGATATAGGAAAGCACTGGTTGGTAATAAGTTGGGGATGAGGGGAACAAGTCCCGATACAGTTTTTGGGGGCTAAAACGTTATGGTTTTAAAAATAGGTTAATAAATACATGGGGGGTTTTGGTGGTTGAGTTGGCCCTGAACTACATGTGTTTGGGGGTCGGACAGTGCTCCATCCTTGATGGGGCTACCAGACTGGGTGGGTCATGGGGATAATGGGGGGGTGGTCTTGGCTAATCGGGGGGGGGGGACATGGACCTGCTCCGCATGGTCAGAAAACCTTTGGGGGTTTTCCTTCTTTCTTTACTGGGATTTATTTCAAAAGTTAAAGAAACAAAGTCCAGGGGCCCATACTGCAGCTTTAACTCTTTAGTAAGGCCTCACCTAGATATGCAGCTCATTCTGGTCCCATATTAAAAGGACAAAAATTCGTTAAAAACATTCACGTAGGATGACTAAATTAATCTAGCATTAAAAATCTTCCTTATGAAGAAAGATTGAAGATTTTAAAGTTACATTATTGTTAGACGAAGAATGGGGGAAGACCTACGAAGGTAAAGGGAAAGATAGGTATTAAAAAAGGGGGATATTAAAAAAGGTCTTGGGAGTCTCCCAAAGAGAACCCGCAGAAGGGTTTTAAATTTGATAATTTTTAGATTTAAAAGGAAAGGGAAAGTATTGGTTTGGAAATGGTATTTATGAGTGAACAGTCCCCTAGTTGGGTTATTGGGGCTGGGACTTTGGGTTTTAAATTTGGGTTTGGGGATAAGTACTAGGGGGAGATTGGATTGAGTGGGATTTTCACATCGATTTTTTATTTTTTGGGGTGGCTTTGAAATTGGTTGGGCAATGTTTGTTAGGGGGATGAATTGTAAAGGACCTGCATAGGGCCCAACGGGCCCTCCTGCAGTGTTCCTCCTTTCTTATTTTCTTATGTTTTTATTTTCTTTTTAAGTATTTTCATCAGATGATAAAATGACATTCTGGGGTCAAAAAATATCTTTACTTAATGTTAATTTACGGGATATCCTGAATTTGCTCAAAGGGGATGAATGTCACCCCAATATTATAAGTTATAAAAATTTTCTCACGGTATAACTTTACCAAATTTTTTGTGTGAAAAAAATTTTTTTCCACAGTTCGAAAAACCCGGCATGATAACCCTTGAAGGATACGAAATATATCAACTCACCGTGTGCAGCTTTAAATTTCATTGTACTAGCGAGAAATGTGTTTTCCATAGAGGGGGACTTGTATATGGAGTTTTTAAGGTTTTCAAGAAAAATCAGCTAAGATAACAAGAGGAACAGAGCGACCCCCCTGTCCCGCCCGGGGACTACCTCACAAATTGACCAGGGTTTTTTACCCTGTCTTATAAAGACCGTCTGTCTGACTTGTTTTTTGACTCACTGGCGTAAAATTTTTACAGATACACTTGGGATGTGATTTTCATCGGAAATCCCCTTTCGATGTAGCGGCATTTTTCAGGGCACCCGTCTTGTGACCTGTTTTGACTAAGTGTTCAGAAAAAAAAGATTTTATCTAACTTGTCTCAAACAGGGGTGGAATAATTTCGGGGGAACCAAAAAGGTCAAGGTGTCTGACAGAGCAGGACTATTTTCCATTCGTAAAGGGGGCAGACTTTTTTTAAATTTCGGAAAACCCCACCTGCACATGAGGGTAAGTTGTTTTAGAAATTTTAACGTGAAATGTAAAATTGGGTTAAACAAAAATTGTACCTTTGAAGGTTGAATGTTTTTTAAATCGTTAAAAATTTTTTCCCCAAATCTTAATTCGGATAAAAAAAAAATTGTCCCTTAAACAATTAATTTACTCTTTTAAATTTAACAAGGGGGAAAAATGAAGAGGGGGGATATACAGGGAAATTCTTACCACACAATGAGTAAAATTTTTACCGGGATAAATGTTTTTAATGATGAATTCAAACAGAGGTAAGAAAAGAAACACGCGAATTAAGAAGGGGAAAATGTCGATAAACGAAAATCACGAAAATCAAGCGAGGAGAGCACACAGGGTGAAAGATTACAAATTAAAAAAAGATGGATCCATAGATGATTAGGGTAAGGCTGAAAAAAAGGGTATGTACCCCAAATTGTACCAGTCTTTTATTTTTGTCGTTTATGTAAAAAATTGTTGGGTAAAAAATTCTTTCCTTAAGTTGTATTGCGAATACCAAAGCGAGGAAATCTTAATTTTGAGATCAGGCCTTATTTTTTTTTTTTGTTTAACGAAATCTTGTTATGAAAAATCTTGAATTTTAAATTTTTGTGGTTTTACCAGACTTTAAATTTCAGTTATGTATGAAAAAATTTGCTCTATTAAATTAATTCGTAGTATGTAAAAATGTGTAGACCTTATGGTTTGTTGTTGGGGAAAAAATGTTTTTAAATCGTCATAAGTAAATTTCCCGAGACGAAAAATATGTAAAAAAATAGAATATAAATTTGGGAGATACTTTTCCTCGACGAAATACACCTGGTACTTCGAGCTGGAATGACGGAGAGGCGGGTTTTCTTCACAAACCCAGGGTAAGACGCACACCTGGAGGTGCGCCCCCGAAAATGAACCTAGAGTGCGGGTTGTTTGCAGTTTTGGGTTTCCTCACAACACGGGGGTGCAACCTGAATGTGGATACATTTCCCACCGTTAATGAAGATAGAGAGCAAGTACCACAAAGTTGGGGGATAATGTCGACACAACAGTGGAGGTGCGACCGGAATGAAATAGGGGGAAAGGGTACTTCACAGATCCCCTGTAAAATATGAACGAAAACATCCAAAAAAATTTTATCACATATTTTCCAAATTTTAGGGGTGGGAAAAAATGGGAAATTGGGTTCCCTTAAACTTACAGAGATATTTAAGAATGTATTTGATTTATAGGGATTATTTTATAGGTCAGATGCGAGTATTAGTGATCACCTCGGGCAATGTCACTCAAAATCCTCCGTTATAGTTATAAAATTTTACGCCAAACATATTAGGTGATGATTAAAATAAAATTTTGTATAAATTTAGTGTTTTAGTTAGTAATAAAGAGGAAACCCTCTAAAAGTTTTTTGTCGATGGGGGGAACGATTTAAAATGTATGAACAGAGTTCAGAATCAGGAAGGGAAAATAATAACAAAAAGGCACAATACCGTGACTGGAACAATAAACAAATAACCCGCACATAAAAGAGAGAACTTACGACGACGTTTCGGTCCGATTTGGCCCTTTGAAAGTCCTTTGTAAAGGGTCCAATGGGACCCCGTCGTCGAAAAGCTTCTCTTTTTTATGTGCGGGTTATTTGTGTAGGGAAATAGATCAAAGGAATCTTGAGCATAAAATATGTCAAGGTAAATTCAGAGTGCAAATGGGATCACATGTGAAATATCCCAAGAAACTCGAGGGACCAGTTATTTTTAACCCAGATTTTAAATTTTGGATTGTGTGTACTGCGTTTTTTTGCTGCCTACTTGCAAAAAAAAGGGTATGAGATAGGAAAATTTTTTAAAAAGTTGTAAATCCAAGAGAGAGTTTTTTTTGTCAGAAAATTTTTTACAGATTTTTTTCCCATTACACGTATGAATTAGGTCTATTAAAAAAGGAAAATGAGCATTTGAAGATGGGTCTTTGGGGGTATGTGCCGTAAGAGGAAAAAAGAAAATATAAGGCATTATGTGTGCCTTTTGTGAATAAAAGTCTTTTGGTTTCAGTAAAAGATTTCACGGCTATATTGAAGATAAGCAAAAAAAAAAAGGTGATGAAAAAAGCACTCCAAAATTTTTTGTGAAGTTAAATACCGGAAGAGTTGATTCCACGAAGATGGATGTAACATGGGATCCGTTTTCCCCCCGGAAGGAACAACTGACACTTAAAATTTTTTAGTGTAACATTCCAGCGAATACATCGGTGTTTTCGATTTCGAATGTATTAGATACCATTTCCCCGGGGCAGGTAAAATGAGTCACGCCAAAAAGCCTTTCCCTATTGTTATATTAATTGTCACACAGGTGAAATGTGTGCAGAAGAGTTATAAGGGGGGGGGATGCGTAATCATTTCATTTTAAATGTCAATTGAATGGAGTAAATAAAGTTTAAAAGAGGATCAGTAACCATAACAGAGGAGGATAAGACCGCATATTAAAGAATTGTAAAATTAGAGTAAACCTTCAAAGACGCCAAAAGTAATCAAAAACATCAGCCACACTTTAAAATTCAATAATTATTGGGGCATATTGTGCACGATGCAATTTGCGTGAAAGATAAGAGTGAGAAATTATTATTTTTTTTGTCAAACATGCGTATGATTTAGGAAAAATTTTTAAAAGGGAATTGCGGGTTGATAAATATGAAATTAACTTCTTTCGAAACAAGGACTCAAATTCTTAAAAGTAGACATAGGTAAGGTTAGGTTAAAGATTCTCTGTCTTTATTAAAGGATCTCTTTCCTTTTTGGGCAATCAACATATCAAGGCGGGTAAATATTGAAAAAAAACAAAGACTATTTGAAAGATGGCCTCAGGATGTTTTTCCCTTTTATTACGAAAGGAAAGCAACCCTTGGCTACATTATATGATTTTTTTAAAAAAACCGATAAACAAAATTACCGAAAAAGAACATTTTTGTTTTCTTTTAAAAAAGGGTGCAATTCCAGGGGGATTAGACCATGATCTATGAAAGTATTGACGGGGGAAAATGTAAAGTTTAGGGTTATTTAAATGTTGTATTAAACAGATTTTGGGATTTTTAGCCGATGCTTCATGGAGGGCGTAAAACACTAAAAGATATTTAAGCTAGTTTTTAGTAATTACATAAGTTGCCTTCTTTCAGTTGGGAATTTTTCCTATTGGAAACTAATTGAAATTCGATATAAATATTCCAATGAATTATCGACCCCATTTAAAAAGGGTCTCAAGGAGGGTTTACAGTACGTTAATCAATAAAAAGTAGTAATCCCCCTTTAAACCAAATTTTGATGTTGGATATGGGCACTCACATTTTATATCTAGATTTTAATTCTTTTTATCTAGTGCTGGTTGGCTCTTAAAAAAATGGAAAAAGAAAAATTACGAATGAGGAGAAGAATATTTCCTCGATGTGGGGTTAAAAAATTTTCCTTTTAGGGTAAAAGGAATTGGATGAATGTGATACCCAAACCCCGGGCCCAGGGAGTAGTGCTGATGAACACCTTGGTATTATCACACATGAATAATCCAAGAGATGTTGTCTCCATTGTGAACGTATTGAAAAATGAAGTAGAAAAATACTCAAATCTAAAGCGAAAATTTTGGCCGTCTTTACCCCAAAAAATTAAGGTATCTAGATTTGTACAGTTACTAAGGAACTTGGGTTTGAGGTTTAAAAGGGCATAGTTTTTGAATATACTCAGTCAAATTTTTAGAACCCTTCATAACAACAAATATCGCACAGAGAACAACCACTAATTTCCCCTCAAGTCAAAAGCATTAAAAAAAAACCAATAATGCATTTTTGGGAAAATTAAGTGAACAACCTAGATAAGCCTTTCCCATTCCCCGGGTTGCAGATTGCCCGATATCCTGTTTCCATGCCCAGGGACTGTCCTGTCCAGGGGAACCCCGGGCCCCTCTTTAACGTCTTAAGATCACAAGAATGAGAAAGGATTTATTAAAAAACCCCCCAAAGATCCTTTCCCAAAAAATCTCACACATTTGAATCAAATAGAATGAATTTTTAATTCACTAAATCGAAATTTAAATTAAACAAAACCCTACTCGGTTTTCAATTCTTTAGATTGCCAGAAAAAAATTGTATTATTTTTATATAAAGTTTTAAAACAAATTTTGGTGATACGTAAAACTCCTGTTATAACACCCATTTTTACATTTTTAACTTAAATGCAAAGATTTGGGGTGCTGAGTTAAAAAGAGAACCCTTTTTTAGGATATATGGGTTTTTTAAAAATTTAGTCCGCATCCCTTCATGATAATGTAGGAAAGGTGGAATGGGTTTATTGAATTCTGAAATGTGTGAATTAATATTAGTATTGGTAGCTCGAAAGCTAAAAGTATTTTGTAAAGATTTTTGGAAAATCAAATACGTCAGTAGAGCCAGGGGACCCGCCATCCCCCGCCATTTTTAAATCATGCATGATATAAGAATCTTTTAAAGAAATGTAGATAGGGGAAATATTCCCTTTAAGTCTAATACAAGTAAAAGGGGAAATTGTACAGTAAAAAATAAAAAGAGGATTTACAGCCTTTTAAGATAAAAGGTTCACTTTAATACTAACAATCCTTGGGTTTGGCACCCCGATATTGCAGCATTTAAGTACACAACACTGGGATCCCCCAATGTTTTCCCTTTGATAATTTTTAGTTTATTAATCTTTGTATTAAAAGAAAAAATTGGGGTTACCAGAAATTTGTTATATATGAAAAAAAATAATGAAAAAATTGTGTATTTATGTTATCCTGATTTAAGTTAATGAAGGGATAAGAAATGCCCGCTTATGAACCTGAACACATCTGTTGACCTGTTTTACTTGTGATGACGTCATGGGGGGCATCACGTGAGCCATACCTGGCATAACAAAAGTTGTACTCCCTAGGGGGGGGTTACCCAGGGGTGGTTACCCATGGGGGGGATATACAAACGTGATGCAATATTCTGGGTATGGGTCCGATGTTTAAGTCAATAAGAGAATTACTTGTTTCAACCCGTATACCCAAGGGGGGGGACCCTGCCCCATAGGGGGGAAAGTTTTTCCTACCCCCCACCCATTCTGAATGCTTACTCCCCTAGAGGAGATTTTTAAAGGGGACCCATAGGGGGAACTAAATCTTTTTGTTTGCATTTTTGAAATTTTTTGGGAACCCTGTATAATTTTTGGGAAAATGGTTAAAATTTTACATAGGGGGAAGGAGTCTTTTCATAGGGGTAACTAGGGGGAACCTTTTTCCCCAACCCCATTTGGGGAAAACCCAAAAAAAAAAAATTCGAAAAAAATCTAATAAAAATCGAAAAAAAAAATTTAAAATTCGAGAAATAAAACGAGGAGCGGGGCAATTCGGGAGTAAAGTGGGGGAGGGGGGTGGCGGACGGGGGCCGGGAAATATGGGGATCGGAAGTGGGGGGGCCCAAAAATTTTTGGGGGGAAAACCCGGGAAACCCCCTCCATTTTGAGGAGCTCAAGCCAAACACTACTGAGGAGGTCGTGAAGACACAGTCGAGGTATGCATGTGGAAAAACAGTGAGGTAGTGCATGTGAAAACAAGTCGAGGGGTGTCAGTGAAGAACAGTCGAGGGAGTTCAGTGAAGCACGCGAGGGATGTCTTTGGGAAACAAGTCGAGGTTGTCATGTGAAGACACAGTCAGGTAGTGTCATGTGAAGAACAGTCAGGTAGGTCATGTGAAGACACGTCGAAGTGTCATTGAAGACACAGTCAGGTAGTGTCGTGTGAAGAACAGTCGAGGGGTGTCGTGTGAAGACACAGTCGAGGAGTGTCGTTGAAGACACACGAGGTATGTCGTGTGAAGACACAGCAGGTATTCGTGTAAGACCGGGCAAACCATTTAACGGGTGTATGTGAGACAATTTTTTTGCGATAAAAAACACAGGGAAGGGTATAAAACCCAAAACATGTGTCATTATTAAGGGGTATGTAACCTGTACAAAGGGATATCTTGGACACAGAGGAGTATCAGACAGAGAACTGGCAGGAAAGCCAGTAAATGAAATATGGAATTGAGCAACAAAAGCAAGGAGGGAGTGGAAAAGGGTTTATTCCAAGGGGAACAGTAAAAACGGGGGGAACCAAACAGCCCCTGGGTTTTCCCGACGGTGTAAGGAGGGAAAAAAAAAAAAGCAAAGAGAATGGAAAAAGACAGAAGGCAGGAACACACAAAATAGGGAGATATCGCAGAGCCAGGAAAGAGTACGCACAGGTAAGGAGGGGGGCCCAGCGACAGTATGAAAATACATACATCGAGAATCAAGACTGACCCCAAAAATGTTGAAAAGCCACATCAGGAGGGAAAACAACGTAAAACCAGGTGATCAGATTAAGGACAGAAGGGGAAACTCACAAGAAATGATCAGGAGATGTGAGGAGTGAAAAAGGGGGATTTAAGGAAGTTTTACGTAGGACAGGAAGGGCGTGGGAACAGCAAAGAAGGGAACATCAAGAGGGAATATGCCAACAAGTGTTGGGTGAAACGAACAACGAGGGGGAGGGAAGAAGCCTTAAGTCCTTGACACCTCAAAGGGCGATGGGACGGGGACAAAAAATCTCCCCATGGGTCCCTTAGGAAGGAGCGAGATGCGTTGTGCCTCTAACCCTTTTCAACACATCCAAAAAAGGGGGAAAACTCCGAAAATGGAAAACAGTAAATTGCCCCTATTTTAAAAAAGGAAAAAGAAACGAGGCCTAAACTACAGACCTGGTCCTTACATTTTGTTGCAAATCATGGGGAAGTTTTTAAGGAGAGTGGGCGAACACCGGGAAAAGGGAAAAAGATTTAAAAAAAAACCCGCTGGGTTCATGGAAGCAAAATTTTTTCACAAACCTCCGGAGTTTTATGACAAGGAAAAGGTAAGACACGAGAGAAGGGGGGGTAGATTGCGTTTTCCTAGACTGCAGGAAGCCCTTTTACACAGTTCCCCCAAGAGATTAGGCAGAAATGGAGGATCGGGACACGTAAAAGGAAGGGCACTGCAATGGATAAGGAATACCTGACAGGAGGCGCAAAAGGGCATGGACGTGAAGAGGTATCACCCGTGGGCGCCTGTTACGGGGGGTCCCACAGGGGGTAGTTCTAGGACCAGTGCTATTTTTTATATGTGAACACATGAGGGAAGGGAAAAGATCTGAATGTCCGTTCGAGATGACTGAAGTTTTATGAGAAGAATTAAATCGGACGAGGATGGGCAGGACTGCAAAAGGGCCTGGAGAGGCTGGGCATATGGTCCGTAACGGCTTCTCGAATTCAATCCAGCCAAATGCAAAAATCAGAAGATTGGGGGGGGGCAAAAAAAGACCGCAACAGAGTAAAGGCTAGGTGGCAAAGACTACAGACCCACCCGGGGGAAAGACCCTTGGGGGGGGGGGGGGCCATAACCCGATACATCACCGGGGCACACATCAACCAAATAACCGCTGCAGCAACGGGGCCGGCAAACCTGAGAATAGCGTTCCCATACCTTAATAAGGAAACGTTCAAGACACGTACACTGTGTAGTTAGGGCCCCCTAGGAGTATGCAGCACCCGTCTGGAACCCACACCTGGTCAAGCCACTAAGAATTATAGAAAGTACAAAGGTTGCAACAAGGCAGTCCCAGAGCCAAAGGGGGAAGTCTACGAGGAAAGGTTAAAGGGAAACGGACTGAGACACTGGAGGACAGAAGGGGCAGGGGAGACATGATAACGACAACAAGATACTGGGGGGGAATAGACAAGGGGACAGAGATAGATGTTCCCGAGAGGGGAAACAGGGAAAGGGGGCACAAATGGAAACTAAGACTCAGACAGTCACGCGACGTTTTGGAAAAAAATTTCTTCAGTCTAGAGTTTTAGCAAAATGGGAAAAGCCCAGAAAATGAAGTAGTGGGGCAGGA
Organism: Cherax quadricarinatus; assembly: GCF_026875155.1. Taxonomy (NCBI): domain Eukaryota; kingdom Metazoa; phylum Arthropoda; class Malacostraca; order Decapoda; family Parastacidae; genus Cherax; species Cherax quadricarinatus. The sequence goes on from NW_026465888.1 coordinate 11,332, forward strand.
ACCATACATAGTTTAAAAAAGAGGTAAAGACAAAAATAGGGAAACAGAGAAGAGAGGACCGTAGCGTCAGTGAAGAGGCGGGGGCCCGGGGCTGATCCGACCCCTGCAACCAAATTTGGGGAGTAAATTAGGGGAGTAACAGAGAGCAGGGTGTCGAGTGAACCCAAAAAGGGGGAAACGGTAATGCGCAGAAAACAGGGTGTCGTGTGACACGGAAAAAGGGGTACGTGTGGCACAGACAAAGGGTGTCTTGTACCAAAAAAAGAGCGTCGTAACGGACAAGATTTCATGTGACAGGATAGTATTTGTCATGACACAATGGAAAAATAGTGTCAAGTGAACGGGTAGGTAGTGTCATGACTCATTGTTATGTAATTAGAGAAATGACAAAAAATATACCTATTTTTTAAAGTTTTTTTCAAATTAAAAAAAATACTCTTTTACGCTAAAATTAAATTTTTATAAAGATCCATATTACTGAAAGTGTTTTTTTTGCTGCCGGGGTGGTTATATATGTGGTTTTGGAAAAGTGCTAGTTTTTTGATTTACTACACGACATTTGGTTTGACCCCCCTGCTCCTCGAGGAGGGGGTATGGGGATGGACTGGGGGTGACGATGATGAAAGGGGGGAGGGTGATGGGCTGGGGTGAGGGTGATGGACTGGTGGTGAGGGGGATGAACTGGTGGGGAGGGGATGGGGCTGGTGGGTGAGGGGAGGACTAGTGGGGAGGATGATGAACGGTGGTGAGGGTATGGCGGGGGTGAGGGGGGATGGCTGGGGTGAGGGGATGAATGGTGGTAAAAGGGGGATGGTGAGACTGGGGGAGAGGATGGAACTGGGGTAAGGGTGATGAACTGGTGTTGAGGGGATGGAGGTGGAGTGTGATGGATGGGGGTAGGGTGATGAACGGTGGAAGGGTGATGGACTGGTGGTGATGTGAAGGGGGTGGACGGTTTGTGAAGGGGATGGGGGATGGTAAGTGAGGATTTGGGGGTATTTTATACGTTGGGAGGGTGATTAATGGGGGTGAGGGTGAGGAAAGGTGGTGAGGGTGATGGACTGGTGGTGAGGGTGAGAATTGGGGGGGGTGATGGACTGGTGGGAGGGGGAAGGACTGGGGTGGGGGTGATGGGCTGGTGGGAGGGGGTGAAAATGGGGGTGAGGGGATGGACTGGGATGAAGGTAAGGACGTGGGAGGGTGACGAACTGGTGGTGGGGTGAGGCGGTGGTAGGGTGATGGACTGGGGATGAAGGTTTAAGAACTGAGGGGGGTGACGAACTGGTGTGAGGGGGATTGGGGTGGTTGGGGGATGAATGGGGTGAGGGGGATGAACTGGGGGGTGAGGGGGTATGGGCTGGGGTGGGGTGATGGCTTGGGGATGAAGGTAATGGACTGGTGGTGGGGGAGAACCCCGGTGGTGAGGGTGAGAACTGGGGGTGAGGGTGATGAATGTGGGAGGGTGATAATGGTGGTGGGGTGATGAACTGGTGGGAGGGGATGAACGGTTGGGGGGGTGATGAACTGGTGTGAGGGTGATGGACCGGGTGAAAGGTAATGAAGAGGTGAGGGTAGGAGGGTTTGGGGAGGGGGGAAAAGGGTGGAGTAAAGGTGAAGGACTGTGGTGAGGGTGACTCACGGGGCGGGGTGAGGGTGGATGTTAGGGTGACTGGGGGGTGAGGGTGCGGGTGGGTGCAAGGGTGACGGATTTTGGTGAGCGTTGGACTGGAGGTGAGGGGGATGGAGGGTGGTGAGGGGCGGACTGTTTTGGGGGGG
>NW_026465889.1:0-37351 GCF_026875155.1 Cherax quadricarinatus
AAGGGGAATTTTTGGCTTGAAGAAACCAAGGGGGAAAAAACCGGAAAGAAAAAGCCCCCCCCGTTTCCCGGGCGTTTCCACTGTAAATAGGGCCATGATTGGCGATGAAGAAAATCAGGAATCTGTAGGTAAAGGCACCTAGGACTAGAGGGGTTAGAAAGTCAACGTGTGGTGGCATTGGAAGATGTTCAAGTAGCGAAGGGAACGGAGCGTTGCGAAGAATGGGGTTGTGAAGATGGAGGAGAGGGAAGAGAAGGAACAGGAAGTGAATCAGTGTCCATTGAAGGTTTAGTCTCTGCAATATATTCTGAAATGGCTTCAAGTGTTTCTGAATTCAAAGATGTATGGGAGACCATATTGGAGATAGAAGGAGGAGGGTAGTAAAGATTGGGACAGTAATGGACTGTACCAAAGTAGAGGGGAGGGAAGAGTGTAAGGGACTGGAGATGAAGTGTGGGGGGACAGAAGAGGCAGAAACCTGGGAGGTGGCAGAAGAGGAGAGAAACTTGGGAGGGGACGGGGTGGAAGGCATAGTACGAGGAGGAGGGTGAATCTCCACACTTGTAATAGAGCCAGAGAGAGGGGAAGAACTAGGTACAGAGACTGGAAAGTAAAGTGTGGAGGTGGAAGAAGGGAAGGAAGGGGCAAAGAAGATTTGAGCAATGTGGATTTTTGGACTTCTGAGTAGAGGGGCGATTGGTATTAGGTGTCGTACGAGGTCTTGTCGATACTGGGCTTGTGAGGAAGGAGCGAAGATGTGAGAACAGACTGAGTTGTAGTGGGGACGTCAGAGCCAAGGACAGCAAAAGGATTAGATGCCGATAGTGGCTATGGGAGGGGTAACAACAGAGGAGGCTGCAGAAGATGGGACCCAGAAGTGGGGGGATGTTTGGAAACACGAGAATAAGAAACACGGGTAGTCTCCTTGGAGGCGGAGATGAGTAACTGCCATAGCATAAGGGAGACCTTCTGCCTCTTTGAGGCAACGGATTTCAGTTCATTTAAGTAGACCTGGCAACGGCGGGAGTACGAAGGGTGAGCTTCATTACAATTAAGGCAAGATGGAGGTTGCTGCAAGATGTATTAGAATGGTCGTCGGCACCACAGACTGGGCATTCGGCCATAGATCTGCAATATTTCGCTGGGTGACCAAAAAGCCAGCAATTTCTACATTGTTGTGGTGTAGGTATCACCTTTCGAACTTGTAACCGATGTCCCGCGACATATACAGAGGACGGGAGTTCTCGGCTGTCAAAAGTTAAACGAGCCACATTTGCAAGGGTAACGTCTCCGCCCCCGGGCAGGAAGGACATAAGTGTCTACTTTGAGGATTGGGAGATCCTGGAGTTCCAGCTGTTCAAAAATGTCATTGCCACATGACTGGAAATTCTGTTGGACTATGGTATGGGGCAGAATGACAGTACCACTACAAGAATTGAGAGAAAGATGTTTTTCAATAGTGATAGGAGTATATCGATATTCGAAAGGAGAGAAAGACATGAGCTTGGGGTAGCATTCTTGGACAGTGACGATCGCGTACCGCTCATTGAGAGCATGAAATGAAATATCACTGCCCAACATGACGCAGGAGCCCTTTGCCAATACATGGTCAGAAAAGGTAAGGCGAAGAAGAAGTCATTCCTTAAAGTAAAGAATTTAGTCCAATTGTGTGGTCCGAAACTGAGCGTGGAGAGGAGTGCTTGACGTTCGTCTTTTCCGAGTAGAATGGGAGGTACACGAAGGAGCATCATCAGGAGATTGAACGTTGCGTTTAGGAGTAACCGGAGTTGGTCCGGCTTGAAATGTGGGCGAATGCGAAAATTGCCGTACCGTAGATGAGAAGCCGGAAGCATAGACCAAAGGAGAGCGGATTTCGGAGACAAATCGAAGAGTCAGTCGAGCCCCGGTAGCTGAAGCGGGTGAGAAACAGCACCAGCAAGAGGTACAGGGGCATCGGAGTGTCCGAAGAGTGGTCCTAAACACAAGGCAGGTCATAATGGGGGCGGTATCAAGAAAGGGGCCGGGGGTAGTGGGTTCATGGACGTAGGGCGCCAATGGTTAGGTTACCCTTTTTTATTTGCTTTTTGTTTGTTAGAAAAAAAAAGAAAGAAGAAAATAAAAATAAAAAAAAGAATATAAAAAAGTGGGAAGCAGGGAGGAATAATTCCCAGGAGGAATTGAAGAGCCGGAAATCTCCCTCCGCGCCCAAGAGGACCTCAACACCGCTACTAGCGCAGATGCAGCATGGAACCCCGATGCCATACCCTAACCCTTCATGCCAGTAAACCAGCAATCCGGATAGCAAACCTCACATCTGCCGAGCTACCTCGGTGGACAAAAGAGAGGGCGGGCCGGATATCCGCCACAAAGCATACCTCCTTCGGCCCACCACCCCTGGAATCCGAAGAGGTGGCTTCCAGAGATACACCCGTCGCGAACGACACCCAAAGCTACTCCGGGATACCGGAGAGGGATCGGACATCCCCAGCAATCCAGATTCACCGGCAAACTACGCACCGCCAAGAACCTCAACGGAATGGGATGGACGGCGACCGGTGTCCTTTCCCCTACCTAGGAACTAGCGTGCCTGTGGGAGGAAATCCCAAAGGCCCAAAAGAAGGAAGAGGCAAAAAGGGAGGGTGAAGGAGGAGAGAATGGAAAAAGGGGAGGATGGGGAGATGGGATAGGGGAGGGGAGAATGGGGGGGTAATTAGTTCGGACTGAGGAAGAAGGACCGACTGGGTTAATTCCTCAGACCCAAGAGCCCTCTTCACCACGCCAAGAGCCCCCCTTTTATTATTTTTGTTATTGAAGAGGTAGCAATGGGAAACATCATTATAAGCTCAATGACCTTCGTATAGTCCACACCCAAAAAGAAGCGCTAAGTGTTATAAGACTTCTTAACCAGAAATGTTGGTAATGTAATCATTATTGCAATGCATGTTGTGGAGGGGTAATGTGATGGCAAGTTGTGAAGATGGTAGAGGTGTGATTGAAAGTGTGGAGGGTGATGGCTATTGGGTAGGCTATGGCAGTTGTGGAGGTGATGGCAAGGTTGTGGAGCGTGGTGCGGCTGTGGAGCCATGGTGACGAAAATTGGGTCCATTTCATAATTTTTCAACATTACTAGACACTCCCTAATTATCCTCTTGGAGTCTTCACTGGTGGGTGTGGACTGGCAAACTATGTTGTGGGTAGGGTATGCACAGCCTGAGAAAGGTAACCTAGTTCTCCATCTGAGGAAAACAGTCTGGAAAAGTTCTTTAATGCATCCCTAATTACTTTCCTCTAGAAAACTGTGATTTATACTTAGCCCACTGATAACTCTCCTCACACTAATTTCCTGGGGAAAGGTGGCAGTACCTACAGTAATCTTAGTTTCCCTAGAATTAAACATACAAAAGTGTTAGCCGTGAAACGATGGCTAACGCAGGAAAACAACACACTTTAATCTTCGTTAAATGATGGGTAATACAAAAATATTAAACATCATTAAATTCGTTAGGCAATCTAAAACACCGAGATTCTGGATCTAATTAACCTTTCCTAAACGATATTTAACATCAAGATTCTGACATTCATTTTCATCAAATAACCTTAACAAAACAAAATTTCACATTTTCTTAATGTTAACTTGGTAAAAAAAATTAGCCAGTGTTAAGTTTTCTTTAATACTGAATTTTCTCTAATTAACAGAGTCAGCACTTACTAATACTTGGTTAGCATTTTCCACTGATCACCATTAATTGACTCCTTTTGATAGCTTATTATTTCTCAAGCAGATACCCTTAAAGTTTTTGGTAACAGGATTTTTCTGAGTTGTCAAAGGCACACAGGCCGGCCGATTTAATGACCTGAATCTCCAATACTGATCTACCACGTTGTCAAAACTGATACTCAGGTATCACCTTAATTCCTTTGGTGATAATTATAATCAATGTACTTAACCAGAGTAAATACCTTCACTCGGGCCACGAGTTACTTACTGCACTGCTTCATCACTATCCACGGATTAATGAATCAATCACGCTTCCTTTTCAACATTACTGTATTATAATAAAGGAACAAAATATAATAAAAAGAGAAACTGGAGATCAGAAAGAGGGTTAGAATATCTTTAAGAAGTTTACCATTACCATTGCTCTCTCCGGCTACTGGAACAGTCTCTTGTCTCTCTTGCCATTCCCGGCTTTCTTAAAAATGCTATTGCTCCAGCTACAGCTAATAGTAACTAATCCTATGTGTCCTGGTACATCAGAGTTTTAGACCAACAAGAATTTCCTTAGGGATCGAATTTTCAAAAATCCCAGGTCAGTACTTCTTAACAGCGGAGGCAATACGGTCAATACTTCAAACCATCTGGACTCTCCTCCATAAACTCAGCAGATAACAGGGGATAAACCTATTAAGTTACACTCTACAAATTACAAATGTACACCCACACCTCCACTCATCAACCCCACCTCATCCACATCCTCGCAACTTCACTCAACGACTCCATATTATCTGGTGGAACATGTAGCAGCAACATACGGGAGGTGCAAGAGCAGTCACCTTGGTGCAAGGATTCACACCTATAATTCCCATAGCTATCACACACGCAACCACAGTCAGCCACGTCTCTTTTTTTTTAACCCCAGACTCAAACAGCAATCCATACCTAGGATCCAACAGTAAGTTTACATAGCACACCAAACCTGAAAAACCTACTGATCACAACCAGCGTTTAGGACTGGTGAAATAAAGAATTTATACAAATATAAGAAACTAAAGGAGTACTCCAAAGGCCTAAAGCTCATACTAATAAGAGTAAAGAACCCAAGATTTGTTAACACCCTCTCTTCGTACATAAGAGGGAACATGCCCCTAACATAACAGCCTGGTTCATCAGGTCTTGATCCACCAGGAGGCTTGGTCTGTGATAGGGCCACGGGGGAGCTGACCCCCGGAAGCATCCTAGAGCTATGTACCCTTCAGGTACCGTCTTCAAAAGACTGCTTGATAGTCCTCTAAGTTAGTTCCTGATCAGCTCTTAGAGACTACGTTGAACAGCGTGCTGCTAATATCTGCAGCTTAACTGATCAGGCCATCAACCTGGAGGCCTGGTCTGGGACCAGGCAGTGGGGAGATAACCCTAAAATAGCTACACTTAGATTCTAGACCAGAATGTTCAATCATTCCCACCTATGTATCCGTCAAGCCCGCCCTTAGGTAGCTGAAAGGGTGGGTTAGACACATACGATTAGTTTTCGAGTTGAGCCTGCCTATTATGGTTGGCGTATTGGGGTCAGAGTCTATCAAGGGTCATAAAGGCTGCTTGTAACATGCACAATTCTTGTGTATACAACCTTCGTAACCTACTTCTACACACTTCTCTGTTCATATCTGGCGACGTGAACCACCGACCCACTAGACATGGGGAGAGTAAAATTACCTTGGCAGAACAAGCATTAAAGCTTTAACTTGTGAACACTGCTGTTGCTACAGATCACATTTTACGCAACTCCAAATGCCAAGTCGGGTGCAGCCTTTATGTCAGCATAGTTGCTGATCCCTGTGTTATATAGCATAGCATATTAGTATCATCCATGTGCTTTAGATAGGAGATGCCAAGCCCATGATGATCCTTTTCAAATCACTTGTTCTCTCTAGGCTGTACATTAACATCTCCATTCAAAGCAGGTGAAATCGCAGATCTAGAGAGTGTACAGAGATCCTTTACTGCACGTATAAGTTCTGTCAAGCACCTTAACTACTGGGAACGCTTGGAAGCACTTGACTTGTACTCGTTGGAACGCAGGAGGGAGAGATATATCATAATCTACACTTGGAAAATCTTGGAAGGAATGGTCCCAAATCTGCACACAGAAATCACTCCCTACGAAAGTAAAAGACTGGGCAGGCGATGCAAAATGCCCCCAATAAAAAGTAGGGGCGCCTTTGGTACACTAAGAGAAAACACCATAAGTGTCCGGGGCCCAAAACTGTTCAACAGCCTCCCATCAAGCATTAGGGGAATTGCCAATAAACCCCTGGCTGCCTTCAAGAGAGAGCTGGACAGATACCTAAAGTCAGTGCCGGATCAGCCGGGCTGTGGCTCGTACGTTGGACTGCGTGCGGCCAGCAGTAACAGCCTAGTTGATCAGGCCCTGATCCATCGGGAGGCCTGGTCATGGACCGGGCCGCGGGGGCGTTGATCCCCGGAATAACCTCCAGGTAACCTCCAGGTAGGCCTGTGACTGTTGTGACGTCACGGGATGCGCATGTGTACGCTCGTACCTCTGCCCTGGCCTCACTCGGGCGTAGACCTACAGGTGAAGACAGGCAAGGCACTGGGCTCCAGTTCCCATCATCTCAGTCTGACAATATATCGTAACCATCCAACAAGTGTGTCTACCTTCAACCCTCGATATCTCCATTTAAGAACCCCTACGATATTTAACTCACTCCCTTCATGCATAAAAGGAATTACCAACAAACCCCCGACTGTCCTCAAGAGGGAACTTGATAAATTTAGGTCAGATCCTGATCAGCCGGGTTTTGGTGCATACGTTGCACTGCGTACCGTTGGCACCAACGGCCTGGTCGACCAGGCCAGCAACCGGGAGGCCTAGCCTCAGAGCTGGCCAGATCCCTAAAATTTTGCCAATAAAAATTTTAATTTCACACTATCGTACATCTAACACTATGAAGTTTTTTTTATTATATTTGCAGCGAAGCGTTGGACTAGTGCAGGTCAGTTAGCACAATGAATGGTGAAGGATGGAACCTCTGACCGCTTACTGCGAGACACACAGTCTAATATTGGAGAGGAACTGATGACGGGCTACACAAGAGGTGAACATGCTATCCTTGCACAATGGATATTAAACATTTTAATAATTAAAAGCGTGTGTTTCCTCACACCTGCTGCCTCAACAGAAGCAGGTGAATACACCTAGCAGTAAATATGTACCAAGGTGTAGCTGACTGTAGTGGGTAGTATACTAGGAGTGGTGGTATACCTTAGTAGGAGTTGGGCTTTGAAATGAGTTGAGGTAGGCTAATAAAGTCAACTGTATAAAAACAAAATTCAACAGGAAGTCTTCCAAACTGTTATAAGCCTAACTGTTGTCCCACACCATGTGCTCAATCCATATCCAGTGTTGATAAAAGAAACAACGGAACACGGTAAAACGTAAATAAATAAATCGCATTCCATCAAGGTAGAGTTACCTAAAAGAAACATTCCTCATCACTTTTTCAATTGTTGTCTTACCAGAATTGCGTGGACATTACAATTAAAATGGCCTTCGCAAACTCTCCAAAGTAGGTAGGTTCCCTCCCTTGTAATGAATCTTTTACATTAAATTATATACATTTAACATAAGAACATAAAGGAGCACTGCAGCAAGCCTGCTGGCTCATTCTAGGCAGGTCTGTAAATAAATTTTCACAGACCAAAATGACGAGAATATTACAATATGTAAAACTGTTTTATACTGGTTGTATAATTGCGAAAGCCAGAGCTAGATGTCTGTTCGCCTGACTGTTTACAAACTGATAAGTTTGTGTGAAGTCTAGTTTATACACGTTTACAGGGAGAACAGATAACATGATGATGAGTGTAAATAATGTGAAACATTGTCATACATCCGTCTCTCTACAGCATTAGTGTACATATATCATTTTATTCCAGCTTACTTGTCGGTTCTTATATATTCCAGCTCAGACCAGGGGCATAGAAAGTACCAGTGATCGTATCTACTCATGATCTATTCTATGGATTTAGCGCTTGCCCGTAAATGCACACTATACTTAGAATGAGAAACTTTAGACGACGTTTTGGGTTGTCCAGAACAGTTGCCAAGTCTCAGGAGGGACAGGAACATCTAAGTTTCCTCTCCTAAATTTCGGTTATTTATGAATTGTTCCAGCAAAGGTATTGTTTTTTCTTATAATAATAATAATAATAATAATAATAATAATAATAATAATAATAATAATAATAATAATAATATGCACAGTAACATTTCTCTTAGTCGACCGTCAAGGCTGGCACAAGTGAAAGAACTGCTTATCAGAGTCCTAGTTTGTCAGCTTTAAATCTGGCACGGCTCTCACAACTGGGATTGTCACACTGAGGCGCATAAATGTCTATTATACAAGCTGAGAAGGAAAGAAAGAAAAGAAGGAACTAAAAAGTTTCAAAATTTGACGATAATACAAAATACATAACATCGAATGTAAAATTAACACGACGAATAAAACGAACAGAGCAAATAAATACACACACACCAAGTTAAAATAAGTAGCACCAGTTTTACCCAGAATACAAATAATTCTCGGAGCACGAGAAGATACGGCATTTATTTTCACGTTTTAAGAGTGTATCTTCCTCCCTCCGTTCCTTGTACAACAAATTCTGTATAACTTGCACAATTTCGCCATTTATTGCTAACCTTTAACTTAGACATTTTCCAGTTTCATTTTTCTCTGCCATTTTAACTATACCCTTCTTTTATTATTATATGGCTTCATTCCAACAATTAACATTATTCCTTCCCCATCTTTGTGAACCCAATCTCCGTCTCGATGTTTATTACATTTATGGGGGAGCGGTAATCCCGTAGGGGTACTGGGAGTTAATCCGAGTACATCCCAAGGCTTCAATTCCTCTGATCAAGAGCCCTTCGTCATCAAAGCACCCCCGCCCCGCCTCTTGAATATAATATTGCACTTAAGTTATAAAAATAATATTTATCCACAAGATATCTTCAGCTGTTACTGGCTCTGGTGATTATCTTGCACACGGCCATGTCTTAGACCGGGCATCCTAGGATAGAAAGGAAGCACTACACTAGTGATTACAGGATTAAGAACTATGGTGATATACAATAATGACACGATGGAAAAACAGACAAATGCAGCATGATGAGATCCTTTTTAGACTACGTTTCGCCCACACAGTGGGCTTTATCAAGTCACAAAAATGTGACCTGATAAAGCGCAAGTCAAAATATTGACTTGATAAAACCCTAGAGTTCAGCTTTTAAAATTTTGCTTTGTAAGTACGCTTCTGTAGTTAACAAAACCTTAGCATGAGCTAGTAAAGCCATACAACACATAGGAAATGGAAGACAATAAGTTCTGAGTCAAGAAAAGGGAGGATAACCCTAATTCCTTGAATCAAGAGCCCTACATCAAGGCACCCCCCTCCCTCTTGGAGAGGAAGCTGGTGGGTCGCCAGAAGAATGTGCTGGCATGAAAAAATAGTTTTATTCCAGACACGTAACATGGTAGGCTAAGGCTTAAGTCGCTCCCTAATCAAGGCGACAGTGAAGGTCTACTTGAAACTCCTTAGTTCATTTGTTATTTAGTCATGAAGGGGAAAAAATCACCTGATGAATTTTACATGATCCGCCGAATGGCTTATTAGAGTTTCATAAAAAAATTGATGGGATGTGCCCTTGAGAAGCAAGGGTTAATTCTACAAATTAGCTGCCTGGGGTAGAGCTCTTGACAACCACTAAATTGCGGTCCTTAATACCCATATGTCAGTTACTTTTGCCTTTCGATGGCAAGACTAATAAACCTGTTTAACATTAAATGTTACTTCGCGCGTGCAGTTGCATGAGGTGTACAAGTGCCTAAGCTCCTTGTTCATTGTGAAACCACCATACACGTGCTTATATTGAATACTCTCACATGCTTCAGCGTACACCGGCTACTGGTCCATTATGCAAGCTAGTGCGGGTGTGCGCCCCTCGTAAGTTAGCTTTGTGGTTGCAGTGGAAAAAAAAATTCCCTTAGCCCATATGTTTTGTCTTCCACGTGTGGATCATCCAGGCTGTAATGGATATGTGAACCGGTGGGCCACCAGCAGCAACAGCCTGGTTGACCAAGTAAGCCCTAGACAAGCCTGAGCCATGACTAGGCCGTGGGCATAGGCAAATTCTCAAAACCCATCAAAGGAACAAGTCAATTGTCATTATTATATTCACAGGAAAGCGCTAAATCCGCAGTGGTCGCACAGCATCTAGAGAACGAGAGGTAATCAGGTTTGAGCCTAGAAGGGTAGTTTGAACTCCATGGATCAAGAGCCCTTGAATCATGACCGTATGAACCACAGCCCGGCTGATCAGAAACCGACTTCAGGAATTTGTAAAATTTCCTCTTGAAAACTGCCCGGGGTCTGATGGTAATCCCCCCTTAATGAGAGAGTGATGAATCTTAGACTCCTTACACTTAGTGTTATCTTAATGTACTCATGGCATACCTTTTCAGTGGAGACATTTTGCAACGTCTGTTGAACCTCTTGCTTTCGTAGAAAATTATTCCTGTGTGCAGATACGGGAGTAATTCCTTTAGGATTTTCCAGGTTTATATTAGGATGCATCTTTCTCGTCTGCATTCTAAGGAATAGAGGTCGAGCGACTTTCAACCGTTCCCAGTAATTCAGATGCCTGGCTGAGCTGATACGTGCAATGAAGGTTCTCTAGGACTGCAATTTTACTCACCTTACAAGGTGCTGTTAGTGTGCAGCAATATTCTAACTTTGAGAGAACAAGTGACCTCCAGAGGACTATCATTGTTATGGAATCCCTTGTTTTGAAGGTTCTCATTATCCATCCTATCATCTTAGTCGCAGTTGTGATATTATTGTGATCCTTGAAAGCGAGATCCACCGACATTATCATTAAGCTTGACCTTATCTTCACAAATAATGAGGACCTGATAAGAGACATAAGAATATCAAAAACAACTAATTCCGATCACAATCTAATCAAAGTCCAGACGTACATGCATAGGGGTCCTGAACAGCAGAATGCATGTACCTGTGAAGGTGTCTTCACAAAATACAATTTCAACAACCATAAGAACATGCAACGAGGGACCAGGTAACCATGTCCTAATCGAAACATGTTGGGAAGATGTACCTAAATGACATGGTTCCAATCCAAGTGCCTTGAAAGGAATCAACTTCCTGTAGCCGAAGCATGTTCTAGGCAATTTTTCCACTAAGAAAGAAGAAGAGAAGGAGTAAAACTGGAGAGAAAAGACGCTCCCTCTACAGAAGACGACGAAGAGTCCACTGAGCCTCTCCTCTGGAGTGCTAGAATATCTGTTACACGAAAGGAGGCGCTGACCAGGGAAGTGGAGAAAACTATCGAACTTAAGCTAAAATGACTCTTACAGGGAACCAGGAGAGGCAGGAGGAGCTTAAAGCTATTGTGAAATTGGAAAGAAATTCAAAATATTTCTTTTATATGCCAAAAACAAGGCAAATACCACATCTAGCTATCGGGCCCTTATCAGAACAGGATGGGATTACACAGATGCAACCAAGGAAACGAGTTGAATATTGAAATCCAGTACGACTCTGTGTTTAGTGAACCACTAATCGGTCTGAGGATCGACGACCAAATGATTTCTTCATGTATGAGCCTCAATAACTCCATAATGGATTGCCAATTTCCGACATTACCCTAACTCCGATAGATTTCGAAAAAAGCCATTGACAACATGCCTATGCACTCAGCCCCGGGCCAGACTCGTGGAACTCTGTTTTCATTAAGAACTTGCCAAGAAACCCCTCTCGCGTTGGGCCCCATAAGTACACTATGGCAGGAGGAGCTTGGAACCATGGGGAAATTCCAGTCACTTATAAACAAGGGTATAGCCCCACTCCATAAAGGTGGCAGCAAAGCATTAGCAAAGAACTAGAGACCAAATAGCTCTGGACGTCCCTCCCACATCATAAAAAATCTTTGAAAGAGGTGCTAGAAAGCAGGCTTCGCAAAATCACTGATTCCCATAAAATCTGCACAATCCAGGGCAACATGGGTTCAGGGCAGGTCCGCTCCTGTCCTCTCAACAACTACTGGATCGTTAGGTATGGACACACATGCAACAGTTAGAAACAACTTTATTCGGAAATATAAAGTTGTCTACTGTTGCATATGTGTCTTACTAACAACTGTGGTATTGTATACCAATTTTGATGTTCAACGATGGATCACTAAGAATGGCCTTGGATGCACTGGAAGAAAATCAGATGAGATGTAATATACACAGACTTTGCAAAAAAGCATTTGGACAAATGCGATCATGGGTAATAGCCCATTAAAATACGTGCTAAAGGGAATAACTGGGGTAAGTGGGGAGTATGGATCTTCGACTTCCTGACAAATCGCCCCATCACAAAGCGCAGTGGTCAACAGAGTTAATCGGAGGCTGCCATATGTGAGAGCTCTGTTCCACAAAAGGCACAGTACTCGCCCCCATTTATTCCTTTTCCTCCATATCAGACATAAACAGAGGATATACACCCACAGCTCGTATCATCCTATTGCGGTTGATATCGGATATCCTTGAGGCTGTCATCTGTGAGGACGCGGTTAACCTCCAAGAGATATAACTAAGTTTTCAAGGGGCAACGGGTAAACAATTTATGTGATGTTCAATGAGGACAAAATTCCAACTACTCCGTTATGGAAAACTGGAGGAGTTAATATCTAGAAACTGGAGAGTTTTATACTACATGATCGGCCATAACAATTAGAGCGTGAAAAATAATGTAAGGGACCTGGGAGTAGTAATGTTGAGGAATATCACTTTCAAGGATCACAACAGTGCCACGATCGCACGTGTGCAAAGGAAAATGATAGGGATGGATAATGAGAACTTTCTAAAAGAGAGATGCCATGCCATGACGACCCTTTTCAAATCACTTGTTCTCTCTAAGGCTGGAATACTGTGTACATTAACATCTCCAGTTCAAAGCAGGTGAAATCGCAGAAGACTAGAGAGTGTAAAAGAGATCCTTTACTGCAGTATAAGTTGTTCAAGCACCTTAACTACTGGGAACGCTTGGAAGCACTTGACTTGTACTCGATTGGAAGCGGAGGGAGGATATATATTTAATCTACACTTGGAACTTCTTGGAAGGAATGGTCCCAAATCTGCACACAGAATATCAATCCCTACGAAAGTAAAAGATGGGCAGGCGATGCATAATTTCCCCCATAAAAAGTAGGGGCGCCCATTGGTACACTAAGAGAAAAAACACCATATGTGTCAGGGGCCCAAAACTGTTCAACAGCCTTCCCATCAAGCATTAGGGGAATTGCCAATAAACCCCTGGCTGCCTTCAAGAGAGAGCTGGACAGATACCTAAAGTCAGTGCCGGATCAGCCGGGCTGTGGCTCGTACGTTGGACTGCGTGCGGCCAGCAGCAACAGCCTAGTTGATCAGGCCCTGATCCATCGGGGAGGGGCCTGGTCATGGACCGGGCCGCGGGGGCGTTGATCCCCGGAATAACCTCCAGGTAACCTCCAGGTAAGCCCATATGTTAATTTTTCACTCTATTGAGTGGTTAGTTTTACACAGCTCTTTACAGTTTCCACACAGGAGTAACCGATATATGTCCTCAAGGGACATTTTCAGGCGCATTATGGAAGACATGATTATTTATGAATTATTATCGGATGGATGTCACTCTTATACAAACTCTAGTATCGCCTACAAAGGATGATACATTGCCATGATTTATGTATCTATGTTGGATACGAGGGTGAGGAAATGGATGGGTGCGAATACAGTGCCTTGGGGAATAAAGCCATTTTCACGTGGCAACCTTGCGACTATGTATACTACTACTACTACTCTTTGCGTTTGTGATTTGGTTAGGGGTTAGTTTACAAAGCTAAGGTGGTGTGAAAACGTGTGATATACGTGTTAAATACAGAAAATATATATATATTATATATATTTTTATATAATATATTATAATATATATATATTATATATTATATATATATATATATAATATACATGTTCCAGCGCTTCAGCGTTAGCCATCTAGATGGGATATGCTTGCTGCATACTTAGCTCGCGTCCGGCTTCGAAGGAGATGGAGGAAATTCATGATCTTTAATTACATGTACCATTGTATTCATGTTTGTGTTTATCTGCATATGTATTTTCTGTTTATTCAATAAAGTGTTCCATAGATATAAAATAATTATAGGGGGTGGTAGGAGAAGAAAATATTCAACAGCTCCGGGGGGGAACCTTGTGTTTTTTCCGAGGTACGTTTATTGTCTTTCTGAGGATGAGGGTATTCCATTCCAGTTATATGAAGGTGGGACTTCCCTTTATACTATATATATAATATATATATATATATATATATATATAATTATATTATATATATCATATATATATATATTATATATATATATAATATATATATTATATTTATTATATTATATTTTATATATAATAAGATATATATATATATATAAGAAACATAAGGACTGCAGCACGCTCCTACTGGGCCCATGCTAGGCAAGGCACCTCTGGCCCATTTTCCTGTACAGTACTTGTCTGCATCTATCTCTATTGAGTTATATTTTAGGACAATCCGAATATATACCGGGAGAAAGGCTTATAAAAATCGCAATAGCTAAAAAAAAATCGCAGCTTTAATATCAAGTGGCTTCCGCATTGAAGACCAGGCAGTCCTAGTTTGTACAATAATAGTGGTAAAAGCAAACAAGTCACACGAGGATTCAGAACACAGCAAATACACAGTAAGCATTAGCTCATTTAGGCCGAGAGAGTTCTGGGCCAATCTGCTGTGTTACAATGTAAGACAGGTGTTCAATCAAGCATTGTCAGATATGTAGCCGTCTCACTTATATTTATTATACCACCCTAGCCATCTCGCTCACATGTACTATAACAATTACAAGGGATGACGTAGATTCTCCGCTTTATGCGTAGGGGGCACCCACCTTTTTTGAGTATTATTTTTGTATGATTTTCTTCTCGAATTCTGTGTGGCAGGGAAATGTGAACTACGGAAGAGCTCTGTGATCTTGAGGCACCCATCCTCCAAGGAAATCGGGGAAGGGGGGAGGGGAAAACAGATTCTGCAGGCCCTTAGAAAAAAAAACAGCCTCTCTTGGAGTTTTTGTTGGCCTCCTCGTTACATGCTGTCTCCGCCTATATATGCCAATGCTAACCAGATACTCTCTACAGACCTGAGAAAGCTTGGCCTCCAAGCGAAACGCTTTTGTATTCAAGATTTTGTTTAGCTATAGTGTCCTTTAATCATCTAAGATATAGTTATTTGTATTCTCTTAACCCTAATTCCGTGAAGGAATTAGGATTAAGAACAAATAATAAACAGACAGGCAAAGGTAAGTGCATCTTGAATACCATTAAAAGGTTGTAAGATTTACCTAACATCTTGCGAGTTCTTTCTAAATTAATTTTCTAATTCTTTTCTGATTGTGTTTATACTTATATATTTGACAAGAAAATATATATATTCCTATTTAACGTTTAGCTAAGGCATTATGGTCCCAAAAGTCTGTTGAAGAGAGAATCTGGTTTAATTTTATATTAATTTAATAATTTTAGAACAAACATTTGTACTTATTTAATAATTTAGGTTATAATCAAGCCTAAGTGCTAAACCAACAATGGTCATAGTCAATAATTTAGAAAAACACTACATAGATAAAGGACGGTATCAAGTACCAACAAGTGTAAATAAGACATGTGTAGTACTGGGATATTTAATGTGTGTATATAACCGCCTGGATTCTTGCTGTGCTAAACGAATTTCATAATTTGAATTTTGCCTTGAGGGAGGAATTTCTTGTGCAGCGCCATTAACCCTGCGAGTAAACAAACTACTTTGAAGAACAGTACACACCCACCAGCCCAAATAGTTGATAGCACCTACGATATCTACTCAGTTGTAGTTTCTGCAACAATCAGGTTTTACAAATTATCTCCCGCAAATTCTGGGTAGTTTTATTAAATGCTATATAAATGTTGGCCCCTTGGAGGTTACCTGAATTGATTTCCGGGGTCCCCCGGGTCTCCCAATTGGTGGCCTGAACAACCAGATTGTTGGTGCCATCTACTTATATGCTATATAAATATTACCTCTTCATCCATGTACTATACTATATTCTAAGATATGGTGCCGACGTGTTTTTATCCTCCTCTTACATTTTAACACTGTCTTTCCTCTCGGAGTTGCTACATCCACCCGCCACTTCCTGGAAACTTAAACGCATCTTGGATACCACCCTCTCTTCTAGTTACATCTTCCATATCGTAAAACCATGTTTTATCTAATGTGAAGCTACTGCAAAGTTGTACTGGTCTGTTATTTCCTACTATATCAAACTGAACTCACCTTCAAGATTACAATTTGCATTTCATATCAATGTGATGCATTATTTCTCCATGTATGTAATCTGTCTTCACTGTGTATATTATCATTCTATTTCATTAACTTTCATTCCCACTAATGTTAACATGAGACAGCATCCACACAAGCTTTAACAGTATGATATAAGAACAGAGGAGCACTCAATAGGCCTAAAGCCCTTGCCAGGGTATTATAAACTATTCTTACTCGTGTATCTTTCTAACCGAATTCTAAATCTATTTGGAAGTATGTTTCGCTCACCTACAACATACTGCTATCCCAGCGTATTCTAAATCCTCTTTCTATGCTTGAATTTATCCAACCGTAAGTCCATTTGGCGAGTTTTGTCTTGGCTAATTAATTTTCAGCACCTCAACCATATCCTGGTTATTTCATCTATTTGTATACTTCATTCACCCCTGGTCCCTTCCCTTTCATTTTACGGCTTTGCTGAGCCCGTAAGCTTTATTCTTTTACTGACTGCTGATCTGAACTTTCTCGATGGCTGTATTTGGAACATGATTAGTATAGGAACAATGAAAAAAAATAAGATTTACTCTCAGAATACTCAAAAAAGTCCTAATAGTTGAAATTATTTTCATTGCTTTTAATCTATTTTAGAGAGATTTACGGCAAAAAAAAAAGTAAAGTAAATCGAGTCCTCCTTGGCCAGGGTTGTCACCGGGACCACTGTTTCCTTCCTACCTGCACAATGGCATATCATTTCTCCTGAAAGTGATGAGACAACATATAATGAGAAAATCTTCTAGGTAAGGGAATAACTGTGCTCCTCACGTGCTGTGTAGTTACAAAAGTCACTCTCAGTCATAGGTGATTCACAGGCCGGTCCACTTGTGCTACATTTCCATTACATTCACTGAATGAAGATTAGTAATTCCCGAGTCCAGTATCACCTGTGCTCTCAGTATCATATAAGATGAAAGTCACACACTGGTACCGGTGAAGCCACCATGCGATACACTGTAGCTAGAGCAGACGAGTAGGAATGTTTTATAATAAGAGGGAGAAAGAGTGAAGACACACCCAACCCACCACCACCCCTTGTGCCAGTACACTGGTGCAGTGAGCAGCTAGCCAGCAGCAGCAGCAGCGTTGCCGCTACCACCACCATCACCCCACCACCGGATGAAGCTTCTCTAGAGGCGGTGGAGGGATGTGCTGGATACCCTACCAAACAAAAAAGGCGTTTGAAAATTTTTGCTTTTCAGTGCATATTTCCTAACGTAATAACCCACTCAGCTATTAGACAACCGATGGTGTCAACATTCTTGATATACAACTCATTTCAAATAAAAGGGACAATACTGTATCTGCTAGAGTAGACACACCGGTCTGGCCTCCAGCTTGTCTCCCAGGGTCCACGGACCTAACGTTACGTCACGGTACTTCAACTTGGCTACTACTGACGCAACGCTCGTCGTTGGCAACGTAAGCTACACGGAAGGTAAACTCTAAAAATCATACAAGAGACCACCCGGAACGTTGCAAAAGTAACTCAACACTCATTTCATTTCCTCTCGTAATAACCAGAAAGACCAATGCAAAAATCTATTCATATATGCATCCAAACAGAACAGTGACCAAAAATATGAAAGATCAATCAGCCACAAAATCACAACCTGGCGACCATCTGTTTACATGAGTAACTAACAAACGTGGACGCAGGAACACGGACAGCAGGGGAAAGGGAGGGGAAGAGAGGATGTGGGGGAAGGGGAAGGAGTCAAGAGAAAACTAGTAGCTTAGCCAATATTCTGAGAAAGTGAAGCCATACAAACAAACGTCTATTAACAAACACTACGCTATATTTGTAAACTGTCTTGACCATTTATCCTGGTGTCCGGCTCTTGTCCCGTGACATTTCCTGCATACCACACATTTATCCGGAAGAATAAAAGCTACAATAATTAAATCACAAACTAGAAATGGAGATTAAACAACGCCTTGAACCGTCCTGAACTATTATTTGGTCACGAGCGGGGGGAAGAAAGACAGAAATCACGTGAGGAGACAATCAAGGTCAGGTCACATCACGAGAGTTCTTCGATTAGAGAATTAGGCATTCTCTATGAGAGGCAAGCATCTACAGTAACAAAGCCGTCGTTAAGAATTATGTCAGGCGTCTGTGAAGGCTTGAAGAGAGGATTCTGCCATCGAACCAGCATCCCTAACGTGACACTTGCCTCTGGTTTTGCTTTCATAAATGCTTACCTCTCAGTACACTGTCACTCAAAACGATGTTTAAGAATACTCTTGCTTTACCCATCAAAAAGTTTCACCTCTGCCCTGCCCTGCCCTGACCTGACCTGACCTACACCCTTTTCTCTCTCATCTGCGAACTGATAATAGTCCATGACGGATCGAAACTTCGTCTTGCTTTCATTTAAGTCATGCGTTAGCTGCAAATCTCTCTCGCCTTCTTGTAACACTCCTGTTAATGCTTAACACCACAAATTCGAATAACATAATGGATTTGTATGGGCCAGTAGGCCTTCTGCAGTGTTCCTCCATCCTTATGTTCTTATTTAAAGTAGCCAAGTGATATAGCTCACCAATGTGGTATAAAGACTGGACTCGTCACCACGCTGTAGTATGTGACATACTGACATGAATCCCACCGGAGCTCTTCCTATTTTTGGCGTACCTGCATCTTAGATAGGGAGAGGGAGGGGGATGGGAGAGAGGGAGAGAGGGGAGAGAGAGAGGGGGAGAGAGGGGAGAGAGAGAGGGGAGAGAGAGAGGGGAGGAGAGAGGGGAGAGAGAGAGGAGGAGAGAGAGGAGGGGAGAGAGAGGAGGGAGAGAGAGGAGGGAGAGAGGGGAGGGAGAGAGAGGAGGAGAGAGGAGGAGAGAGAGGAGGAGAGAGAGGAGGGAGAGAGAGGAGAGAGAGAGAGAGGAGGAGAGAGAGAGAGAGAGAGAGAGAGAGGGGAGAGAGAGAGAGAGAGAGAGAGAGAGAGAGAGAGAGAGAGAGAGACCAAAAAACCAACCAGCTGAGTTGAAACTGAATTCCGTAGAACCAACACCGGAAAAAGAAATGTTGGTTGTCTTATTGATATGTGCAAGGTCGATGTTCTCAAGACCCCCCCCCCCCCCCCCTGGCCATACTTCATGTATTGCCAAAAGAGATTTTATAGCACAAGGCGGGCAGCCATCGACAGTACTCCATCAGTGATCATTCATTAACTGATGTGCGTCTGAAACAGGCAGCTATGAACATTTTACTACTAATAATAATATGTACTACCATTAGTATTACATTTATGGAGAAGCGCCAAACTTGTAGGAGTCATACAGCAGCCGGAGGCTAACTCCAACTTTATGCTGTTCCCTGTACATATGAATTATTAGTAATCTTTCAAATCAGCTGTACAAATATTTTTAAAGGCCAGGATTTAAACACAGCTGAGGTAGGATAACAGGTGTTGTAAACTAAATGATGAAACTAGGAGCCTAATCTTAGAGGAAAACAAATGAGTGTGTACACTCACCTATATGTGGTTGCAAGGGTCGAGTCATAGCTCCTGTCCCCGCCTCTTCACTGGTCGATACTAATCCACTCTCTCCCTATTCCATGATCTTTGTCATACCGCTTCTTAAAGCTATTTAAGGAACTTGCTTCCACTACCTCACTCTCCAGATTATTCCACTTTCTGACAACTCTAAGGCTAAAGAAATACTTCTTAACATCCCAATGACTCGTCTGCGTTTTCAGCTTTCAATTGTGTCCCCTTATTCCTGTTTCCCATCTCTGAAACATTCGATCCCTGTCCACCTTGTCAATGCCTCTCAGTATTTTATACGTTGTTATCATGTGTGTTATGTGGTGTGTGTGTGTGTGTGTGGTAGGTGTAGGAGATGGAGAGAGGAGAGAGAGAGAGAGAGAGAGCGAGAGAGAGAGAGAGAGAGAGAGAGAGAGAGAGAGAGAGAGAGAGAGAGAGAGAGCGAGAGAGAGAGAGCGAGAGAGAGAGCGAGAGCGAGAGAGCGAGAGAGCGAGAGAGCGAGAGAGAGCGATGAGCAGAGAGCGAGAGAGCGAGAGAGAGAGCGAGAGCGAGGAGAGGAGGAGAAGCGAGAGAGAGAGCGAGAGCGAGAGAGAGCAGAGAGCGAGAGGAGAGCGAGAGACGAGAGCGAGAGAGAGAGAGAGAGAGAGAGAGAGAGAGAGAGAGAGAGAGAGAGAGAGAGAGAGAGAGAGAGAGAGAGAGAGAGAGAAACCATACCCCGGCCGGGATTTGAACCCGCGGTCAGAGTGTCTCAAAACTCCAGCCCGTCGCGTCAGCCTATTCAAAGTTTATTCTCTATAAGGATTACAATGTTGAATTTACAGAATTTGGTTATTGTGTGGTTTACATGTAGTTAGATAATGATTACAGAGTGTACCACTAGAACGCCTAGCATGGCTAGGCATTTCGGGCAGACTTAGTTTAATTCTTTATTTTAAAGTATTACAAATTATGAGGTAAGTTGGTATTATGGCTAAGTGACTAAATACTAGTTTGTGAGTTTAGCAATGTGAATGCTTTTGTTTTGGCACAGTACATAGTTTCAGTATTGGAGTATCATAGGATTCATTATTTTAAGATTGAGATTAATATTTTCTGTTTATGGTCAAATGGGTGAGTGAGTGTAAGTGTGAACCACTAGGTGGTATTCGTGGAGTTAGTTGATGGGGTGTATCAGGGAGATATGATGTTTTCTAATGGTAGTTTTAAAGGTGATGAAGGTGTCTGCAGTTCTAGAGTTCTCAGGTAGGGTGTTCCAGATTTTAGGGCCTTTGACATACATTGAATTTTTGTAAAGGTTTAGTCGGACACGGAGAATGTCGTAGAGATGTTTGTGTCTGGTGTTATGCCTGTGGGTTCTGTCACAACTATCAAGAAAGCGTTTTAGGTCAAGGTTGATATTGGAGTTTAAGGTCCTGTAGATGTAGATTGCACAGTAGTAAGTGTGGATGTACTGAACAGGGAGTAAGTTTAGATCTATGAAGAGTGGGGGGGTGTGTTGCCAGGGATGGGATTTAGTGATTATTCTTATTGCAGCTTTTGTTGGGTTATTATTGGCTTTAGGTGTGTTGCTGCAGTTGATCCCCAAGCACAAATAGCATAGGTGAGGTATGGATAAATAAGTGAGTGGTATAGTGTGAGAAGGGCATTTTGCGGCACGTAGTATCGTATCTTGGAGGGGATCCCAACCGTTTTGGATACTTTTTTGGTTATGTGTTGGATATGGGTGCTGAAATTCAGGTTGTTGTCAAGGTATAGGCCTAGGAATTTGCCCTCATTATGTCTGGTAATTAGAGTGTTGTCGATCTTAATGTTAATTTGTGCCTCTCCTGCTCTGCTACCAAACATAATCTAGTAGGTTTTGTCAGTGTTAAGCGTAAGTTTATTGGCTGTCATCCAAGTCGATATTTTGATCAGCTCCTCGTTAACAATGGTGTTGAGGGTGGCAAGATTAGGGTGAGAGATGACATAAGTCGTGTCGTCAGCAAAGAGAATGGGTTTCAGGTGTTGGGATACGTTTGGAAGATCATTGATGTATATGAGGAAGAGCAGGGGACCAAGGACACTTCCCTGCGAAACTCCAGTATCAAGTGGACGTGTTGTTGATGCTGTGTCTTTAATGGTGACGTACTGATACCTATTAGTAAGGTAAGATTTGAAATAAGCAAGCGCATGGCCTCTTATACCGTAATGGTCAAGTTTGTGGAGTAGGATGTCGTGGTCTACTGTGTCAAAAGCTTTTCTTAGGTCAATAAAAATTCCTATTGGATATTCCTTATTTTCCAATGCTGTGTAAAGCAGATCTAGCATTTTTATGATTGCATCATAAGTGCTTTTATTTTTCCTGAATCCAAATTGGCAGGGGTTGAGTATGTTTTGTGCTGTTATAAATGAATATAGTCTCCTGTGCACGAGTTTCTCAAAGATTTTGGATAGCAATGGTAAGTTTGATATTGGCCTTTAGTTGTTTAAGTCTGTGGGGTCACCACCTTTATGTATTGGTGTAACCCTTGCCATCTTGAGTAGTTTCGGGAAGGTGCTAGTTTCTAGTGACTTGTTAAAAAGTAATGAAATAGCATGCGAAAGGATATGGGCCACTCGCTTGTACAGTAATGGTGGGACATGAGACAGATTCCCCGAGTTATTTTAAGTGACTTTATAATGTCGGTGACTTCCGAGGGCTCAGTTGGTGCAAGATAGAAGGAATTTGGGAAATTCCCATCTAGGTAGTCCCCGGCATGGGCATTGGTATGTGGGATTTTATTGGCGAGATTAGATCCTATGGTTGAGAAGAAGTCGTTTATCTTGTTAGCTGTGTCAGTGGGATGTAGTGGTGTTTCATTAGGTTTAGTTAGGACAATATTCTTGTTTTTTTTCAGTTTGTGGGTCCCTAGAATCTAAGAGAGTGTTTTCCAGTCTTTTTTATATCTCCTCTAGTGTCTGTGAATCTACTGGAGTAGTATAGTTGTTTGGCTTTCTTTATTACTTTGGTGAGAACTGATGAATAGTGTTTAAGAATATCTTTGTGTATTAAGCCCTGTCTGTATTGCTTTTCATATTGGTGTTTCTTGTCAATGGATTTCAGAATGGTGCTGGTTAGCCATGGGCAACCAAGCCGTTTGTTTGTGATCTGTTTCGTTTTTATAGGACAATGTTTGTTGTATAGTCTAAGTAATTTGTTAAGAAAAATGTCTGTCCAGTCATCAATACCATTGGCCTTGGAGAATTCTGTAGGCCAGTCAACAGTTTCTAGGTCAGCTGTGAACTTCCTTATTGAGGCCTCGTCATGGAGTCTAAATGAGACTTTGTTGTATTCAAGTGGTGGTTTACTAATGTTTGTCAGGAGGAAGGTAGGGTAGTGGTCTGTAGTGCTATCTGTGATTATCCCTGATTTAAGGGGGGCTAGTATTTTGGTCCATATGTGGTCTATTATGGTTGCACTTGTCTCAGTGAGCCTGGTTGGTTTAGTTATTGTTGGTATGAGAAGCGTGTTGTTCATATTGTTGATGAAATCAGTTACAGGCTGATCATCTAGTAAGCCAAGGTTGATATTGAAGTCTCCAGCTAAGAGAAGGTGGTGCTTATTCATTTGTCTGTTTGTTATTAGTGACTAAGTTCTCACTGAAATTTGGGATGTTTGTGTGAGGTATCCGGTAAATGGCACCGATTGTTATAGGTGTCTTAAGGTTTTTTACAGTAAAATTAGCAAAAATGTATTCCCCATATTCATCACTAAAGCAAGTGGTGCTAATACAAGATAATTGGTTAGAGTAATAGATTGCAATACCACCCCCAACTTGGTTTGGTCTGCAGTTGTGAATTGCTGTGTATCCTGGTAGAGGGTAGATATCTATTGTGTCCTGCTTAAGCCAGGTCTCAGTAAGAATAATGCAGGAGAAGGGTGTCTTTAGTGATTCAAGGAGTGCCAGGAAGTCATCATAGTGTTTGCTTAAGGACCTGATGTTGTAGTTAAGTACTGATAGACTTTTAGCATTGTTTAGGATAGTGCTGGCTTGTGATGCTGTGTAATAAAGGCAGTTACTTTCCAATAGGTTTTGATTGGGTATCAGATTATGGAGGTTTAGATCAGGGTCAACGTGATCAATCATCTTCTAGGTTTAAATTATGGTTATTTATATCCTGAGTTGTGTGTTGAGTTCTAGTACTGGTATCTGTAGTGGTGGGAAGTTTGGATAAGTATATAGCTAGAGTATTTTGGTCATATAGAGTATAGTCACTACTACACATAATGAAGTTGATGTTGTCTATGTGTTGTGCTGGAATGAACTAAAGTACAACTAGGTATAAACTAGTAATATAAAAATACAAATTAAAAATAGAACAAGACTCTCACTTGTAATTGCACTAAGGTCTAATATAATGACTTTTGTGGAGTCTATGTTTTGAGCTAGAATGAGCTATAGTACAACTAGATTTAATCTAATAATATAAAAATACAAATTAAGAATAGCACCAGACTCTCACTAGTAATTGCACTATGGTCTAATATGATGGATTTGGTATTGACTATGTATTGAGCTACAATGAGCTATAGTACAACTGAGTTTAATCTAATAATATAAAAAAGGCACAAGACTCTCAATTGTAATTGCAATAAGGTCTTATATAAGTTGTTTACAAGAATTAGAGTATAACTAGATTTAAATTGACAGGATAAAATACACAAGTTAAGGCAGCAAAAGAATAATAAAAAAAAGATACAAATAAAAATGGCAATGACTTGGTTATAATATGCTAGTAAGATGGTAGACAGGATAATATAAAAGTTGTAGTTGAAAATACTAGTTTAAAAAAGTATAGAATAAAAATGGTCAATAAAAGAAGTTTACAATAAGTTTGATCAATATAGTTTAAAGCAAAATTGGGCAATAATAGGGATTTTAGAATAAAATTGGGCAATTGAGTATTTCTTAAAGTGAGGTAGAATTATTGAGGACAAGTTATGGCTAGTTTATAATAAAATAAGATGGAACAGTGCTGCGGAAAGTTGTAAAAAAAGGAGATAGATTCTGTAGATATTAAACAAATTAAGACTATGAGGTAAAATGGTCGTTGAATACAACAATGACAATCAAAAGTAGTTGGGGTATTAGAATTTTAGGGGGGCACAAATTTATGACAATATAACACTAACTGTGGACTGTGGGTATTATCTGCACTTCACTCTGATTCTGTTAGTCCAGCCTCACTTAGGAATGTTTTAAGGTCATGTTCTGTAGAGATGAAGTATCTCTTCCCAGTGGGCTGTTTCCTAACTGCGATTTTTCCATCCCTCACAAAGCACTGGTGGATTTTTTGGGCATAGCGCAATTTTCTTAGCCGATGAAGAAGGTTTTGTCTTGTTTTGGTAAGGCACTCATTGACGTAAACATCAGTTTTCATAGAAATTGATGTTTTTAGTAGGTTGTTTCTTTGTAGGCTAGTTTGGAATTTTAACAGCACTGTTTTTTTACCTGTTGGGTAGCCCATCAGTTTGCAATCCTTTAGGTCATCACTACGTATGATAAGGTGAAGGTGGTATGGTGTAGAAATATACCTAGTTGGACGAATCTTATTATGGCTAGCTGGTCTAGTGGCTGACGCGACGGGCTGGAGTTTTGAGACTCTCTGACCGCGGGTTCAATACCGGCCGGGGTATGGTTTGTTTGCAATCGTGTCATTACGATTTCGTGAGTCAGAGAGAGAGAGAGAGAGAGAGAGAGAGAGAGAGAGAGAGAGAGAGAGAGAGAGAAGAGAAGAGAATAAGTGCCATGTATAAAAAAAGGTGTCGTTTTGTTCGCACGAAATAGCTGAAGGAACAATGAAGTGCTTCACTAACAACGAGGAGTCACTTTCCACCCTACACTATTTGCTCTCGCGAAGATAAACAATAACAAAAGTGATAAACACTAACCACAGGGATAAACACTAACCACAAAGATAAACATAACCACAAACATAAACACAAACCACTTTTCACTTAAACATTTCCTGTGGTAATGTGAAAGTTTCCATGTAAACACGTACAGCTTTCCCGCTGATAGCGACGGTTTCACTTAGCAACCAATACAAAAGCTTCAGTGACAACTAGTAGCCACTACAAAAGCTTCACCAGCAACTAGTCGCTTCACTTAGCAACTAGCCACTACAAAAGCTTCACCTAGCAACTAGCCACTACAAAAGCTTCACCTAGCAACTAGCCACTACAAAAGCTTCACCTAGCAACTAGCCACTACAAAAGCTTCACCTAGCAACTAGCCACTACAAAAGCTTCACCTAGCAACTAGCCACTACAAAAGCTTCACCTAGCAACTAGCCACTACAAAAGCTTCACCTACCAACTAGCCACTACAAAAGCTTCACCGAGCAACTAGCAGTCACTTCACCTAGCAACTAGTAGCCACTACAAAAGCTTCACCTAGCAATTAGTAGACACTACAAAAAAAAACTTCACCTAGCACTAGTAGTCACTTTACCTGGCAACTAGTAGTCACAACAAAAGCTTCACCTATCAACTAGTCGTCACTTCACCTAGTAACTAGTAGCCACTACAAAAAGCTTCACTTAGCAACTAGTAGTCACTACAACTAATAGCCACAACAAAAGCTTTACCTAGCAACTAGCAGTCACTCACCTAGCAACTAGTAACCACTGCAAAAGCTTCACCTAGCAACTAGTAGCCACTACAAAAGATTTACCTAGCAACTAGTAGTCACTACAAAAGATTTACCTAACAACTAGTAGTCACTACAAAAGATTTACCTAACAACTAGTAGTCACTACAAAAGATTTACCTAGCAACTAGTAGTCACTACAAAAGATTTACCTAACAACTAGTAGTCACTACAAAAGATTTACCTAGCAACTAGTAGTCACTACAAAAGATTTACCTAACAACTAGTAGTCACTACAAAAGATTTACCTAACAACTAGTAGTCACTACAAAAGATTTACCTAGCAACTAGTAGTCACTACAAAAGATTTACCTAGCAACTAGTAGTCACTACAAAAGATTTACCTAGCAACTAGTAGTCACTACAAAAGATTTACCTAACAACTAGTAGTCACTACAAAAGATTTACCTAACAACTAGTAGTCACTACAAAAGATTTACCTAGCAACTAGTAGTCACTACAAAAGATTTACCTAGCAACTAGTAGTCACTACAAAAGATTTACCTAACAACTAGTAGTCACTACAAAAGATTTACCTAACAACTAGTAGTCACTACAAAAGATTTACCTAACAACTAGTAGTCGTTACAAAAAGTTTACCTAACAATTAGTAACCATTACAAAAGCTTATCTAGCAACAAGCAAAAATTCCACCCAGTAACATGTAATCCACATAAAAACTTCACCAAGCAACATCAAGTCGCAGAAAAAAAAGCTTCGCTATTAACTAGCCCTACAACTACTATCGTGGTGGTTGTGGTTTATTCGTCAGGAATCATGACAGGCGTCTCCTGACTGCTCAAATGGGTTATGAATCATGCTGGAGCTAGTTGTAATAAAGCAGTGAACACAAGCGCACTCGCTCAGGACACCTTTACTAGAGACATGTGTGTCCACTACCTAGTATGATACCCTCACAAGTATTCGACGTATATTACTACTACTGTTGTGAAAGAGTTTTCCTTCAGCATATAAGCTCTCTCCAGTGTTTATCAACACTGTTGTGCTTCACAACTCTTCATTACACTCGAGAAGACAAGGAACAATCATGCCAGTAGAAAGCATGTATGTGTAAATATAAATGTGTATCTAAGTATTTATGTAAACATTAAATATACTGCACCAGTTTTCATCACTCGCTTGCGTGCGTGCATGTACGTACTCGTCTATATGTGCGCGCGTTCGTGCTCATAAGCAAATCTAATTCAACCTGGCCTAACCTAAAATAAAGTCGAATAAAAGACAAACTCGTGTTACTTATACTTCTTGATATTAATCGAAGTAATTTGTTAACCTTCATACAAACGCTTAGGCAACAACACTATCATTCAAACAGGTAGAGAGAGGGTCATTTATGAGTGAAATATGAGAGAAAGGGAACAGAAGAGAGTTCGGTGGAAGGAGGTCATGCAGATATAGGGGGTAGGGGTGAAGGCCGGGAAAATAAGTTCCGGCAGATGCGTCACTGACCTCTCACTGCAGGAGAGATGCCAAACGCTTCCTTATCATTCTTGTGTCCTAAACTATTCTGTCTAGATTTGTGAAGGCCATTCTTATATTTAACAACCTATCATGTGCTATGCATGTTCCTATCGAATGTCACAGTAAACCTGTTTAGGCCGGTGCGTGATCAGTGAGAGGTATCCTCCACATTTCCTAATCAGTCACTTCTACCTCAACCCACACAAAAGGAATACTACAGCATGTGGCATAAGTTTTTAATGTTTTGCTAGATGTATTTAGGCTGTGCATCATCAGTCCCCCGTATCCCAACGCACTGATAAAAATAAGTGCAGAGTGCGGCAAAAAAAAATCTAATTAGCTAAATATTAACACTGAAGATTTGAAGTATGTTAAGGGAATGATAAGTCTAATTTCTTAGATGGAGAGCTCCTCACCTTGAGGAATGGGAGGTCTACTGACCGACTTCAAATCTTCAGCATTGATATTTAACTGCATTATAAACTTATGCCACATACTGTATTACAGGTACTCCTCACTTAACGACCGAGGTCCGTTCCTGAGAGTAGGTCAGTAAGCGAACTGGTTGTTAAAGCAAGAAGCCGCCCCTTACTGATATTTCAAGCATATTGTACTGGTAGTGGGTTTGTGTCAACCATCTTGACATATTGGTTTAATGTTACCTTTGCACCATTTATAACATATTTTGTATATTAAAAATGTAATTAAGCATTAAAAAACATTAAAAAAGTAAAACAGACATACAGTACACTAGTCGGAAAGCTGGTCGTAAGTCAATTAGTAGTTAAACATGTAGGTCGTTAAGTGAGGAATACCTGTATACCTTTTGTGTGGGATGAGGTAGAGGAGGCTGGGTTTATGGGATACGGGGATATCTTTCTAGGGTAGCAGAGCGACCGAGACACACCTCGTTTTTATTTGGAACTATATTTTATTTCCCCATGTACCCATATGTTTATGGTTAAGCTGCCTCAAGGGCAGGTGGTGGTCCTGGCCTCGTTATATCCCTGAGAGGGCCTGGCTAGTGTAGTGTGTCTACAAGGATGGAAAGGCATGACTTTCCCTTCCTGAGTGATTATGAGTGCATGTGTACATGCTTGAGCGTGTGCGTCCTTTCGTGCGTACATTCACGTGTAAGCAGTTGTCAGAGGCACTTGTCGGTAGACACTTAGCTTGTTTTTTTTTGTGTGTAATTACCTACATGTAATTGCAGGAGTCGGGTCTCTGCTCCTGGTCCCGCCTCTTCGCTGGCCGCTACTGGGCTCACTCTGACTTCAAGAGCCTTATTGAAGGCACTGCACTGTCCAGGTCATTCCTCTTCCTGATTACTCTAAGGCTGAAGAAATACTTCCTACTCATCTGTTTTCAACTTGCAGCTGTGCCCTCGTGTTCCTGTTTTCTGCCTCTCGAATACTCCCTGTCCACACTATCAATTCCTTCCAGCATTTTGCACGGCGTTATCATATCACCTACATGTACTCTCTCATTAGGTGAAGCTCCATTAACCTCATCACAGCTCATACCTCGTAAATCTCAGCATTATCACAGGTGTGGGTTTCATACTGGTGCTGTATATTCCAAAATGTGCTTGACATATACTATATATAGTGTGAATGACTCCTGGATAAGGTTGTGAGTGCGGCTCACCGAGTTGTTATTAGGGATCTAGCCGAAGATTGTTCCGAAGGCCAACGCCCCAGTGACCCGGTCCATGACCAGGCCTCCCGGTGGATCAGGGCCTGATCAACCACGCTGTTACTGCTGGCCGCACTCAGTCCTACGTATAAAGTACAGCCCAACTGGTTAGGAACTGACTCTAGGAACCTATCTAGGTCCCGCTTGAAGATAGCTGGGATCCACTGGCAACTCCCCTTAAGTATTTGCCTGGAATTTACCTGGAGTCACTTCCGGAAGTCACCGGCCCCGTGGCTGTCCCAGACCAGGCCTCCTGGTTGCTAGCCTGATCGATCAAGCTGTTAGTGCCCACCAACCGCAGCTTAACGCACTGTTTTTATGGAATCTGTCGAGTTCCCTCTTGAAGACAGCTAAATGTTTGTTTTTAATCCCCTTTGTGCATGAAGGGAGGGTGCTGAGTCGAAGTCCCTTAACACTTATTGAGTTCTCTCTGTGTACTTATCGCCCCTCTGCTTTTCTTTGGAGATACATATTCCGTCTCCCAAGCCCCTTGTGTTCCTATGTAGTAATAACGGTGTGCAGGTTTGGGATTCCCAATCCCTCAGGTATCTTCCAGGTGTTAGCTACAGTAGGATGCATCTTTCTCATCTGCATTCTAAGGAATACAACTCCAGGGACTTCAACCGCTCCTAGTAATTAAGGTGCTTGACTAGTTTATACGAGCCGTCAAGGTTCTCTGTATATTTCCCAGCTCTGCAATTCTCGCCTGCCTTGATGGAAAGCTGTTGAACAGTCTTGGGTATAAAGAGACTGCTCCTGGGCCCGCCTTTTACCTTAAGAAACTGACCGCAATGTAGTACCGACCTTTGGCCTCCTGGACCCTATTATTTCTACTCTTGAAAGTACTCATGGAGTCTTCCTCCAACACCTTGTGCAGCTCAACATACTTGTTTACCACCTACCCACCTGGAGGGTATTCCGGGGATCAACGCCCACTCACGCTAAATATTTCACACTTGTGTTCTTAGCTTCCATCTATGACCTCTCACCTACATGCCTTTAATTGCAGTCTATTTCTGTCTGTTCTATCAAAATCTTCGAGTACCTTGTACTCCGTTGTCATGCCTCCCCTGGTCCATCTCTCTTTTAAGGCTGCTAAGACGAGCATAGTTCTGACAGGCCTATATACAATTATATATTAACCGATCTGCCTCTGCTGGGTTAAGACTGCTCCTTAGCCCACTTCCTAACGTATGTAACTTTGACTACCACTTTTTTTTTTTTTTACCTTATTGAATTTCTTCATACTTACTCTTGGAACTGTGCATTAAATGTGCGTGTACCCGTTTAGTAAGTGCATAAAACCCACCAAAATAAGCACCACACCTGTACCTTGTAACAACAAGCCAGAGGGTGGGAGCATCCTTAAAGATAGACCCACACTGGGGAACCAGGCCAAGCTGGCTTCACGCTCTGCTTCACAAAACTACCCGCACTACTGAAACCTCAACTCCACGGCTGTACATAAAACCTCAGTACCGAGGTTCAACATGAAACATCAACATCATAGCTGTACATGAAACAACTTTTTAATGCTACTTAACAAGTAGGACGATGAGAATTCTATATTTTTTAATATAAACATCAGCCTTGTATATTGTCGTGAGAGTGTAGTAAAGTTACTTGTCACCCTGTGTAATATTACTGTTGGTTTTCTAAGCGTAAATATTGTCACCCTCTTTACGTTAACATTATCTACCGTCCTTTTCGTTTAACATCATTTAACCTCTTTTATCACTGTTTAAACTGTTTATACTGAACCAGAGGTCAGTGAAGATGAAACAATAAAACAACGCTAATAAGTGTTAAATTAT
This sequence comes from Cherax quadricarinatus, assembly GCF_026875155.1. Lineage (NCBI taxonomy): Eukaryota > Metazoa > Arthropoda > Malacostraca > Decapoda > Parastacidae > Cherax > Cherax quadricarinatus. The sequence continues at coordinate 31,397 of NW_026465889.1, forward strand.
TATTATTATCAAAAAAGAAGCGCTAAACCAAATAAGTCTTAAAAATGACACTTTTTTTTAATTATCAGCATGTACAACCAGCCCAGCACTAGCGTTAAAAGAAGAGTTATTTTGGTGGATTATCAGCCACAATAAATTTTACCTTGTGGATGTACCCAGTAAACTGAGAGTTAAGAAGCCTCCCTCCCATTCATTCATTATCTTCATGTGTTTTCTTTACAAATTCTTTACATCACCCCCTATCCTTAACATTGTTAAAATATACACTTTTATAGATGACTAAAGCCTTAATATTAATTTATATTTTTCGTGTTTGTTAAAGTGTAGCGGCCAGGTGACGGAGGCGCCACGTGACACATCGCGCCACCCATGACGTCAGTACAAGGTGCCACTTACTCACCATCCTCGGCCACTCACGCTAATTCATGTGTCACGCCACCGATCAAACCATTATCACTAACACCACCACTGAATATACCCCACTCATCGTCTACTTCCTATAAAGAAAAAAAAAGAGGTATACATCGTCACCAGCACCTTCAACACATAAGATTATCAAATAGTCGTAGTGATGAGGTTCTGAGGTTGTGATTGGAGGGGAGCGGGAACCTTCCTGTCTACTGATTGGTGGAGCCAGGGGTGGGGTCCTTCCTGCCTGAGGTACGATGAACACCATTCTTTTCGTGGAGAGGACGGGGGAAGGGGATATGAGAGGAGAATGGAGGGGAGGGGGGGAAAGGAAGGGATGAGGGGAAACAGGAGGGGAAGAGGCTTAGCGGGGATGGGAACGAGACGCCAGATCAATACTTCAGCGGGGCTTATCCGTTTCTCGTGGACGGTTATCCGGATACTAATATCCCTCGTTGATCAATATGCAAATACGTCTGCTGACACAGAGGTCAAGTTAGCGTCACTCGGAGAGACACCCATTACCATAATCTACCTGGAGTCTACCTGAGGGGCATTCCGGGGATCAACGCCCCTGCGGCCCGGTCCACAACCAAGCCTCCCGGTGGATCAGGGCCTAACCAACGAGGCTGTTACTGCTGGCCGCATGTAGTCCAACGTACAAACTACAGCCCGGCTGATCCGGCACTGACTTTAGGTATCTGTCCAGCTCCCTCTTGAAAACAACCAGGGGTTAATTGGTAATGCCCCTTATGGCTGGTGGGAGGCTGTTGAACAGTCTTGGGCCCCGGACACTTATTGTGTTTTCTCTTAGTGTACCAGTGGCGCCCCTGCTTTTCACTGGGGGTATGTTGCATCGCCTGCCAAGTCTTTTGCTTTCGCAGGGAGTGATTTCTGTGTGCAGATTAGGAACCAGTTCCTCCAGAATCTTCCAGGTGTAGATTATATATATCCCTCGCCTGCCCTCTAGTGAGTACAGGTCAAGTGCTTCCTGGCGTTCCCAGTAGTTAAGGTGTTTGATGGAACCTATACATAATGTAGTCAATTATTCATTTAGGTATTGGGTACATAGTCACAGACCGGGCCGCGGGGGCGTTGACCCCCGAAACCCTCTCCAGGTATACCCCAGGTATTAAGGGCTTATAAAATATACATGATGTATATTTAACCTAGGGTAACCTAGTAAAGTCCAAGCACATATTCGTGGCCTCAAAAATTTCTTGTATATGTATGGAATACATTAAAATATAATCTTGCTTATTCAGCGCTTCCTTGTAAATTTAATACCATAATCATTAGAAGTTAGTTTACATTAATAACATTTGGCTTTGTTAGGTTACCTTAGGTTATATCTTTACATAACTATGTTAAAACAAGGTTCAGAAGATAATAACTCACAGAGACGAGGATCACCACACACCTCACAAAGACAAGGATCACCACACACCTCACAAAGACAAGGATCACCACACACCTCACAAAGACAAGGATCACCACACACCTCACAAAGACAAGGATCACCACACACCTCACAAAAACAAGGATCACCACACACCTCACAAAGACAAGGATCACCACACACCTCACAAAGACAAGGATCACTACACACCTCACAAAGACAAGGATCACTACACACCTCACAAAGACAAGGATCACCACACACCTCACAAAGACAAGGATCACCACACACCTCGCAAAGACAAGGATCACCAACACCTCACAAAGACAAGGATCACCACACACCTCGCAAAGACAAGGATCACCACAACTCATAAAAACAAAATTAACCAGACAATAACAGTAACCCCACAAAGACAAGGCTCAAGGACGCAACAAGAGCAACAATGAATCAATAGAGTTTTCAGACGAGCAGAGAGCTACACAAGAGATAGGAAGAAAGGCCAGAGCCTACGATATGATGACAAATGCATGTTTTATCCAATACCTAAAATATATGCTGTAGTTGTATCTATATTGTCAACATGAATTTAGTAAATTAATTTATAGTTGTTAATTATAATTACAGCAAACCTTTTACGAACAGATATATCACAAGACATCTTCACGCTATGCATGACACTATACGTGCAGAACTGGACAATGTGTACATACACCAAGACACCACGCTGCCAGACGATTTTAATTTTCTGTAGACTTATGTGACCTAACCAACGAAGGGCCCTTGATCTCTGTAATTATTGCATCCCCACTCTTCCTTGGATCGCACATTACCTCCACTACCCAGGAGCTGTATAACCCTTGTGGGTTTAACGCTTCCTCATGATTGTGAAATCACTGTTGACCACTGAATGACACGGCTGACAAGACCGAATGACATCGCGTTTGACACTGCTAAACAGCCTTTCTGACAGGTGTTGACACAGATAAATGACACGTTTGACAGGCGAGACAGACCACGGAACCGAGGCTCCAGGAGCACTGTCCCTCCACCACTACCACACTCACGCCAAACTTACACCATCATTCACACGCACGGCAAACTTACACCATCATCCACACACACATCATACTAGTCTTGTAAAACAAAACCGAATACATTAGCAGTGTCCTGACAGTATTCTACATGATAGTTCCAAAAATGGAAACAAAGACTATTTACATTTCCCTGCCATATGCCATCACACAGGATGGTTCACTACCAGCGCCAAAATCTGTCAACCTGAGCTAGGAGCCTTCAGCAGAGCAATGAGGATATCGTCAGGTATTCACAAGAAGGGAAGACGTGGAGGGAGATGAGTATGCGGAGAGGAAAGTGGAAGAGGGAAGGTTGAGTAGAGGAGGGGAAGTGGAGGAGGGGAGTCAGTGGGAGAGGGAAAGGGAAAACGTGGGGGAGGGAAAAAGAGGATGTAGAGGAGGGAAAAAGGAGGATGTGGGGGAGGGGAAAAAGAGGAAGTGGAAGGAGGGGATGACATAAGTTTATTCAGATACAGGTACCCATACAGTTACATAAATTATCATAAATAGTAACATATGTGTAAATTACCTAGGAGAACCTAAAAAAAAAACTCAGTGACAGTTGTGGATGAGGGAGAGAAAGAGGGTTAAGGAAGCGAGTAGTAGAGGAGGGGGTGAAGCAGGGCTGTTAATATGAAGAGGGGAAGGAAAAGGAGAATGACGAAGAGTGAGGAAGAGGGGAGGAAGGAGAGTTGGTTATAACACGAGGTGTGGCAAGAATGAGCAGTAGGAAGCACTCCAGTGTAGGGCCAACAACCAATCACAAACATGTGTCTCCAGCGCTGGCTAATGGCCGTCCCGCACACCAACGTCATCAACTTCTTCCACCAATAACGTACCTAGCAATCATCGCCCGTATTACGTCACCATACGCTTGTCTAATAACAACCGGACACGTCACCAAGATTCAAGCCAGTCCCCTCTTGCTTTTTCATTGGACCAATCAACTAGCCCTTAAAGTCAATCTCGGTGGACCATTAAGCCATTTACTAGGCTCAGATGTACAAAAATTGGCAGAACCCCTCATCTAAGGGGTAAACAATCTCATACCAATTCATATTAAAATAAAAGCACTAGAAAATTGCCAATTTTTATGTTGGTAGTGTAGCATCTCTTTTCAACACTGAAAGAAAAATTAGATGACCCATGAACTGATATGAACAGTAACATAAGTGAGAATAAAAATTATAGGTTAAAGCGAAATACTGAAGAAGGTTACATGGAAAATATTATCCAAACAATCCAGAGAATGAATTTTCCTGAAGACATGTTAAGAAATAGTGCGTCTTTAAAGACTTGAGTTTTATATATGGTATGGTAAAAAAAAGTGGTGACCAGGATTCGTTAAAAGCACTTTTATTACACAAAAATATTAAGGATTTTTACTTCTTATGCCAGTAGGTTCCCTGTTGTATAACTTCGTCTCATAGGGTAAAAAATCTAAAGTCTATTTGTAACAACCCAGCACAAGCACCTGCTGACGTTCAAGAAGGACACGGCAAAACTCGTCCTATGACCACGGTTCAATACGAAGCTGCAGCCGCACGGCCATGGAATGAAACCCATGCCGACCCGCACCACAAAACCTTCACCCCACGTAAACCAAATAACTCAACGATAAAAGAAAAGACGAAAACAAAAATGTCCTCGTCGACTAATAGGAAAAAAGTGAGACGTAACCACAAAAGGTTATAAAAAAAAAATAGAAACCAACAATATGAAACAGGCCACAGTTGTCAACGGAGAAAAATGTGGTGCCTAAAGGATACTTTTTTTTTCTTTTCTTTACACTGAACAATGGAATGGGATTCAAGAGATAATTGTCGAAACTACACGAGATATTCAACACGGAAGCCGGGATACGAAGAGAACAGCTGCTCTCTGTACCTACACTGACCTGATCACATACGACAGGAAGATCACGACAGACCAGAAGCAACTAGAAAACACACAAAGGTAACCAATACCAGAGACCAGGGAAGGTTGTAGAAATACCAGCAATTATCTTCAGGTGAAGGGTAATGTTAAAAAAAATTGATAACATGGCAACCAAGGTAAAAAGATAAACTTCTTCAGACCCACATGAGAGGGAAAATGGCAATGAAGAATCAAGCGATAAAATCGAGAAAAATAGGAGAACAGAGCATGAGAGTGTAGTGTCGGTCTCAGGATTGGTGGACGGAGGGTAGTCTCTCCACCACCTTGTTTTGAATGACCCACACGAGTTTAGATCTTCACATACAGTAATAATACACACACACACACACATCTGAGGCGCACATCAACCAAATAACTGCTGCAGCATATGGGCGCCCAGCAAACCTAATAATAGCATTCCGACATCTCAATAAGGAATCGTTCATGATCCTGTACACAGTGTATGTCAGGCCTCTATTGGAGTATGCAGCACCAGTTTGGAACCCACACCTAGCCAAGCATGTAAGGAAATGAGAGAAAGTGCAAAGGTTTGCAACAAGACTAGTCCCGGAGCAAGGGACATGTCCTACGAGAAGTTAAGGGTAATTGACCTGACCACACTGGAGGACAGGAGAGATAGGGGGGATATGATAACGACATATAAAATACTGAGAGGAACTGACAAGGTGGACAAGGACAGGATGCTCCAGACATGGGACACAGCAACAAGGGGTCACAATTGGAAGTTGAAGATTCAGATGAATCACAGGGATGTTAGGAAGTATTTCTTCAGTCACAGAGTTGTCAGGAAGTGGAACAGTCTGGGAAGTGATGTAGTGGAGGCAGGATCCATACACAGCTTTAAGAAAAGGTATGATAAAGTTCATGGAGCAGGAAGTGACCTAGTAGCGACCAGTAAAGAGGCGGAACCAGGAGCTGTGAATCGACCCCTGCAACCACAACTAGGTGAGTACACAATATAAATAAATATATATATATATATATATATATATATATATATATAATATATATATATATATATATATATATATAATTCTAGGTAGTAGGTTGGTAGACAGCAACTGCCCAGGGAGGAACTACCGTCCTGTCAAGTGAGTGTAAAACGGAAGCCTGTAATTGTTTTCTGAAGTACGA
>NW_026465890.1:0-13074 GCF_026875155.1 Cherax quadricarinatus
TGGGGAAATTCTTTTTTGCAAATCAACTGCATAAACGCTCCTAGTACACACTCAGATGCCTCAACCATCGCTCTAGAGCCACCTTCTTTTGCCGGGCAAATTCTACCCAGGTTTGGCCGGGCAGTCTTCGTAGAGAGCGGAAGGTGCGCTGATAACTTACAGGAAGTAAGTCATACTCCTTTAAAATGATCTTCTTAACTGCCTCGTAATCTGCATACTTATCATACGGAGAGCTGCAGTACAAGATTTAGCCTTACCCTTAAGTGTGGTGTGAAGTAAGGTAGCCCAATGTTCACGAGGCCATCTCATCCCTCGTGCCTGATTCTCAAATGTGTCGAAGTAAGTGTCCAAGTCTGTTTCACAAAACCTGGGCACTAATGAGGCAGCCCTGTGCAGGTCAAAGGTCAAGGTTTGAGTAGCAGGCGACTTACTCTTTTCTTCTTTTTGCCTCTCGAATCTGATGTTTTCCCTCTCGAACTCTTCTTTATACAGCAGGCGCTGGGATTCCAGTTGCTCTGTTTGCAACTTTATAAGATGTTCAAGACGTTGAAAGTGTTCGAGTGTGAGAGGAGTCAAAGGTACTGGAGGAGTGGGAGGAGAGAGTCCCTCTAGACGAAGCTTGGGACGAGCTCCACCTCCGGTCGCCCCCACATGACCAGGGCTAGCTAATGGGCTCTCATTACACGAATCAGGCGGTACGTTGTCCCGAGACACAGCCTCTGCTCCCAAAGTGAGGCCTTCAAATGAAGCCACCAAATGAGCTACTCCACGGGACAAAGATTCCTCCGAGGGTGTTTTGTCAGGCGAGTCCAACCTTGGGACAGTGTCAGAGGGCTGAGAAAACAGTATGTTCTGTATTATAGAACGGACAGTACTCGCTATATAACGATTGTTATATGAAACTCCTAAATATCTAGCAACTTGCCAGCATTGTTGTAGTGGTAAAGTCTTCAGCGTATCTGGAGTCAGGTCTTTCACCAACTGTGATATGTCACGATCCATGGTCAAGAAGTTCAAAGATCCCGAAACAGGCCCCCCACTTGTTACGGTTCAAATCTTAATTTTTAGCCAGGTTAGTGCATTCCGTAACAACACACTTCATAGAATAAAAGATATGTTCCAAACTAGAAATGTAAGGCACAAATAATAGTTACTCAGTCTTTCCAAGTTTCTTTTTATTTAAAAGCTTAAATACTTTAGATATTCATAAATATCTATTAAATATCAAGTCAAAACTTTCCTTCACACAAGAAAACTTAAATAGAATGTACATGTCAATATGGTCACTACACTTGACAATGATCAGAGGGAAAATTATCGCTTCCTCAATAGTAATATTACTTGTGTGTAAGTACATATATTGAGAATTAACACTTTTTCTGAGTAACTCCCTGGCATAAGGAATATATCACAAATTCTAAGTTGACACGGGCCCACATCGTCCCCCTGAAGAAATGTTATGATTGAGCAACTTCACAAAAAACCCACAACTGGATCGAGTTCTAAAACCCAATTCTCTACCAAGGGGAAAAAAAGGGGGGAAAATTTACTAGGAGGTAGCTCATCATCACACTGATCAGAGAGAGGGAAACTGCCATATACAGTAAAAAATTCTGACATCAACCGTCAAAGGGGGAGGGGTAGAGGGGTGCAAACTACCCCCCAAAGGGAGATCCCTTTGTTAAAACCTTAGCCAGGATACTACTAACCATTCCAAATAATATATATTCATCATCCCCGGTTATTTCCTAAATCAGATAATATTAATAAACAGGGAATCTTTTTTTTTAGCTAATTTAAAGGAAACCCGAGTATAAATTAAGTGGATAATACATATAAATTAATCCATTATGACCTTGGGGTCAAACGGCCCAATTACGATTCCCACTGGGCAGCATCGCAGTTGGCTTGGTTGCACCCAGCCCCCCGCAACGGGGGCAGAGCACTGGGGACCTATTCCCCCTTCAGAGGGCCATGGCTAAAAATGCCTCGGGATCCCGGGACCTCCAAGCCACCCTCCTTTTCCTAAAAGGGGTGGGGATCCAAGCAGCATCCCAGGCGGGGGGAGCACGGATGAAGACTTCACCGACCGGGAGCCCCAGGAGCCTTCACATTCATCGAGACACTGTCCGGGCATGATGGATCACCTAGATGATCACTCGGTCTGGCCATTTGGACATTCAGCTGCCCTGGGAGTCAACAACAGATTTTGCGGTGGAAAAAACTCCCTGTCAGGGAAAGGAGGCGACATCATCCCGTTTCCTAACCCTGGGGATCCGGGCGTGTGGACCCACCCCTCACCATTGCATCTCGAAGGTGTCTGAAAGGGGGTGTTGGAGCGCCTGAGGGGGAAGTTTGGGCCTCCTCATAACACCTTATGGCTTCACCAGAGGAGGGGGGCCTTTCGAAACCCTTTAAACCACTAAAACCCGGGGTTCGGAGGGCCAAAACCCACATTTTTGTCTTTTTTGACCCGGAAAGCTTTAGCACCCAGTGAACCTGTCACCTCTACCTTTTGGGCCTCGGGGGGTTTAAAAGGCAGGCGCTTTCATGGCTTCGTTCCTATCTCCAGGAAGGGGGGCCCCGGGTCGCTTCCAGGGCGCCTTTCCCTCAAGCCCCTGGACAATGGCACCCCACAGGGCGGGGTGCTATCCCACCCTGTTCAATGTACTAGCATAGTGTGTCCCCCTGCCTTTCTCCAGAGGGACCACCCCTCCCAGCTATCCCGATGACCGGGAAAATTGTCTACCTGGGGCCGGCCTTTTGCAGCGTGCCCGGAGACCTCGACTATGGCTTCCCCCTGCCTATTTTGGGCTCAAGTATCTGCACAAAACCAAAGATGACCCTTCCCCAAATGGGCCCAGTCAGGGGCGGGGGGTCCGGGGGCATCGACCTGGAGTGGGTTCAAAAATTTTTAGGTACCTTGGCATCTCTTGACAGGCACCTCACCTTCCAGAAACAGGCGCCACTTAAAGAAGGCCCTGCAAGAGCCGGGGGAGTGTAATGGCCAACCCTAGGGGGGGGCCCCCCTCGGGCATGAGGTTGTTTACAACCCAGGCAATCTTTCCCTCATTGACTATGGGGAAATTTGCTCTGTTCACGCTAGACCCCCAAACATCAAATCCCTCGTGTAAACCGAACACAGCTGTACTGCCATGCTGGGGCTCCTAGGGGGGCCAATGCAGTGGCTCGCACCTTGGGGTGCGCACACCTTGAAGACGGATCCAACGGGTAGCTCCCAAAGGATTGCAAATATCTCCGACTCCCAGGGCTGACAAACTGTGAAAATTTAGGGGTCCGCCAGGGACAGGTCTTCCACTGCACCCCGGCCGCCATGGATGTGGTCGGAAAGCAGTGCACACAAAGTTTTTTTCCCCCATGACTTTGCTCCGGGCGGGGGCTGCGACAGACGGCAGCAAAACAAGGGTCCCCCCCCCCCCTTTTGGGCACCAGAGTGTTGGGGTGATGGACAACCCTCCCAGACAGCAAGGGGCATTGCAACCGGGACATTCTCCCACCCCCTTTCCCTGGGCTAGCTTTGTGGGGGGGAAGGCCCGGGGTTTGGTGCCATTTACACGATGGCCCCAAGCCCCAGTGGCGGGCCGCACAGTTTGGGGGATGTTCCACAAAATCTGACAGCAGGTTGGCGCCCCCCAGACCATTGCACCATCCTCCAGGCCGAACTTTTTTCCCTTTAAACAAGCTCTGCGGATGCTCTTGCAGACCATCACATCCCCCCATCATCCACATTGTTTTCCAAAGGGCAGCAATCCAACGCTTATGCACAGAGACAAAGGGACAACATACACTTAATCACACCACCCGGGTGCCCTGCAACTCTCTGGCCCGGGGTCGCAGGGCTCCCAACGGTCCCGACCTGTGGGATCCCGGCAAGTTTGGCAGATGAGGTGCTAGGACTGCAACCCTCGAGGCACACCCATCGCATCTCTTCACCTCCCCAATTGCCGTTGGTGCTGTGGGCGGGCCCCACCCTGACCTGGGGAGTCATGGAGCCCTGTTGGTAGTCGGGTGACCCACAGGGTGCCCCCTCCAAGTCTTGGGGACACCCCCCGGGAACTGGGGGTGCTTTAGACCTCCTACGTTTGGGTTCCCACCATGCGCGGATTGTTGAACGGGCACGAGGGGGAGCTCGGCCCATTGTACCGAATGGTTCCACAGCCTTGGGCACTACCTGTTAGACTGCCCGGTTTACGATCCCCTTCGCCGTAACACCCCCCAAAGACCCCGTAGGGAAACCCCGAAGAAGAGGCAGCACATTTTTTATTAGCTGTCAGGGACGGGAAAACCTTACTTCCTCCTTGCATTAAACTGCCCCCCCGGCTGAAGTTGCTGCGAGGGCCTGCTTTGGGCCCCCATTGCACGCACACCAGCCACTTTTTAGTGCACAAACTTTTGGCTCATTGGCCATAGGGCCGGTGCGGAAACCCCCCCCCCCTTTCCCTGCTAAAGACCTGCCACACATGAAGTAACGATAAATTCACTTCCCTCCCCGGGGGGCCCAAATCCCGGGTCCCCAAAAGGGAAGAAAAACCCGGGCCGGTTTACCGCAAATCAAAAGAATAAATAGAATATACACCGACACCTGGCTTGCACCATCTGCAGCTCATAAGACTGCCACCCCCACGACCCCCTTTTGGGGCGGGGTAGATTGGCAACCAAGCCAGCTTCTCCCCTACGAGCCCGTGAGGGCGGGGAATGTGGCAGGCCGGGGGACCTTGGTCCCAAAGATGGGGTATTTATACCCCTCCCATGGGAGACTTAAGTCCAAAACACTCCCCCAGATAGGGACCCAAAGGCCCGACCACTACTTGGAAAGGCCCGGGCCGGGAGAATACCGGTAATATTTAAAAATAATAATCACAAATCCCCAATTCCCCTTCAAAAATGATTACAAAGACAAAAGGTTCGGACCCCCAATCCCACCACCTATACCCCCAGTTATACCAGATTTATATCCTGTACCCCTAATACCACACACCATGAAACCCTTTTTAACCAATTATATCCCTGTGACACCCAAACCACACCCAAATACCCAAGTTAAAACCCAGGTTAAAACCTGTGACCCCCAAAATACCACACACCATATACCCCTTTTATACCAATTTAAAATTACCTGGAAGGCGAAACTTTTTGTCATTTTTCCCCCCCCCCCTCCGAAAAATTAAAACCCATCACAACCTGATTGCATCTTAACTTAACTTTAAAAGGAAAATTTGGAATTACACTATAGAGGTGCAGTAAAAACTTGGAGACAAAAATAAATTAAAAAATTAAAGGGGATACATGTTTTTATTAACACAATGACACCTCAACCTGGTGAAAAAAAAAACCCGCAAAATTTTAATTTTTCTAAAAGGTTGCAAATGAATGCCCAACTCCCAAAGGGCAATTTATGTCAATTATCTTACCTGTAAACCCTTTTCATTCAAACAGTAAAAAATAAAAACTTAAATATTAGAAACCTCACAGTACAAAGGTATAAAAAAACCGCAGCCATGTAGCGGCTACACGCAAAAATTCCACATTTTTCCCCTAACACAGATAAAACAAAAAAAAATTTTTGTACTACTGCCCCTAAACACAACCACATCAAATGACTTAAGACTGATAGCATAATAAAAACATAAAATTTATTTTATTACTAAAGATTAGCCGTTTTTCCCCGGGCCCCGGGTTTTTTCCAATGGGGCCCGCCTTTGGCTCCCTCTTTGGGGATTCTGAGCCAAAGTCCCCCATAGAGGGGGGCCAAGTACCTCCCCCTTTTGGGGGACCAACGCCCCCAGGCCTACACAAGCTAGGCCTCTCGGGTTGCCACCCCCCCCCCAAAGGGGGGCTAATGGGAAGACAACTTATAGCAAACCCGGGCCCAGGCCCCCTACCCTACCCAAAAGGGGTTAGGCGGGGTGTCGATGAACATAATAATTTATTCTATTAAATTTTGATTCCCCGGTAACCCCGGCCCCGGGTCTCTTCCCATTTTGGTGACCCGGCATTGGCCCCCCCCGGGTGGGGAAGTCCTTTAAAGTTACTTGATCGGTAGCAGGTCTTCACAAAAATGGGGGGGTACCCACCCCCTATGGCCAAAAGACGTGCCAAACGTTATGTGCACTAACAGTGGTTTGGTGTGCAGTCAATGGGGCCCAAAGCAGCCCTCGCACAACTTCAGCGGGGGGGGGGGGATGACGTGTAAGGACGGGAAAAAGGTTTCAATCCCTGACGCTAATACACAAATTGCACCTATCCCTCGGTCTCCCTACGGGGGTCTTTGGGAAGTTCTACGGGAAGGGGCATCGACCGGGCATTTTTAAAACAGGTATGCCCCAAAGGGCTGTGAAACCCAAACGGTCAAAAAGGGCACAGAGCCCCCATCCCGTTAAAACAATCCCACATGGGGGGTTTCCCTAAGCTAGGCGTGGATATGCACCCTCATTCCCGGGCTGTGTCCAAAATTGAGGGGCACCCGTGGGCCCCCTGAATACCACAAGGCTCTGTAAATCCCAGGGTCGGGGAATGGGCCGGGCCCGTCCACACCCACACGCAATCGGGCCGAGGTATGGAGATCGCAGAAAACGTGGCTGTGCCTCGAGGGTTGCAGTCCCAGAGCCTCACTGCAGCATCATTGCCAGGGAACCCAATGGGTTGGGAATCCCGTTGATGGTAGCCCTGCGACCCTGGCCATGAGAGCTGAGGGCACCCCGGATGGGTGTGATTAAATGTAGTTGTCCTTTTTCTCTGGCTAAACCTTGGGTCGCTGCTTTGGGAAACAACATGGATGAGGGGGGATGCGTGGGCTGCAAGAGCAGCCCCAGAGCTTGTTGGGGGAAAAGTTCGGCCTGGGGGATGTGCAAAGGGCGGGGGGCCCAACCGCTGTCAAAAAGCTGTGGAACTCCCAGCAGCTGTGCAGCCTCCCCGGGTCCGGGGCCATCTGAATTGGCACACACCCTGGGCCTTCCCACCCCCAAGCTAGCCAGGGAAAGGGGGTTTCAGAAGTCCCGGGGAAAACCTCTTGCGGTCTGGGGGGTTGTCCCCGCGCACCCCAAACAGCTTGGTCCCCAAGGGGGGGCACCCTGTAGTTCGCTGCCAGTCTGTCCAGCCCCCCGCCGGAGCCAAAATTTTGGGGGAAGAGCTTCTGTGTGGGATCGCTACCACCACATCCATTTTTTTGGCCGGGATCGTGGAATGACCACCCGGGGGACCTGTAAATCTTCTCAGTTTGCAGCCCCTGGGGGGTCGGAGATACTTTCATTCCGGCACTACCAGTTTTGGGTCCTGTCTTCAAAAGGCTTAGCTGCACCCAGGTTAAGAGCCCCGCTTGGCCCCCTAGAGCCCCAGCATGGGCCGGGGACAGCTGTGTTCTGAATGACACAGAGGGATTTGATTTTGTGGGGGCGTGAACCTGAAAATGCCCCATATCAACGAGGGACGTATTGCCCGGGGTAGAACAACCCCATGACCTCGAGGGTGGCCCCAACCCTAGGGGTTGGCCAGGCACTCAATGCCCGACCCCTGCAAGCCCTTTTTTTTTAAGTGGGGCCCCAGTTTTTGGAAGGTGAGGTGCCGTCCCAAAGTAGATGCCAAGGTACCTATAACTGTGAACCCACTCCAGGTCGTGCCCAACCCGCAGCCCCTGACTGGGGGACCTGGGGCGAAGGGTCATGGCTTTGGATTTCGCCGAGAACTTTTTCCCAAGTGACGGAGGGGAAACCCCGCAGACAGGGCCTCCTGGCATGCGAAAAGCCGGGGCTCCCAGGGACGACAAATGCCCGGTCACGGGATAGCTGAGGGGATGGGCCTCTGGAGAAAGGAAAAGGGACAAAAAGCTGGGGCATCAACTTGAACAGGGGGGACTAAAACCCCGCCCTTGGGGGTGCCATTGTCCAGGGGCTTTAGAGAAGAGGCAGCCCCTGGAAGCGACCCCCGGGCCCGCCTGTCCTGGAGATGGAACAAACCAGAAAGCAGCCCGCCTTTTAAACCCCCCGTGGGCCAAGAGGATAGATGGCAGGTGCCTGGCTAGCTCAAAAGCTTTTCGGGGCAAGAAAGCAACAATGTGGCTTGGGCGTCCGACCCAAGCCCGGCAGTAGAGTGGGAAAGGGTTTTGAAAAATGCCCCCTCCTTGGGGAAGCCATAGGGTTTTTTTAGGGGGCCAAGCTTCCACCTCAGGCGCTCCAACACCATCCCTTTTAGCACCTTCAATAAAACGGGGAAGGAGAAGGGTCTCACACGCCAGGATCCCCCGGCTTAGGAATCGTATGATGTCCCTCCTTTCCCTAGCAGGGAGTTTGCCACTCTCCAAGTTGGTTGAGCCCCAGGGACACTGAATGTCCAGAAAGGCCCAACCGAGTGATCATGCCATAGTATACCATCAGCCCCCGGGGCAGTGCTCGATGAGAGTGAAGGCTGCCGGACTCCTGGTCGGTGAAGTCTTCATCCGTGACGTCCTTAGCCCGGAGTGCTTGGATCACCATCCCCCTTCTGGAAGGAGGGTGGCTGGGCCTGGAGATCCGAGCAGTTGAGCCAGGGCCCTCTGGGGGTGAATAGGTCCACCCGACGTCTCCCCCATTGCAGGGTCCCGGGTGCAACCGACCCAATGCGACCCCGGGCCCGTGGCCCATCATAACATGGTCCCAAATCTCGATAAGGTGGGGAGGGGCTGAAGGGGGCACACCATCGAACCATTTATCCGCCGGACCCGTGCGAGAATGGGGTCATGCCGCACCATTCCCGAGCGAAGCATGGACTCAACTGTGGGATTACGCCTGGCATCTTGCTACAACATTGATGCATGGTTTGTTCCTGATTCTCTTGTAAAACCCCCAGTCACTTATTACCCTCCGCCTGTAATCTTAGGATTGCTGCTCAGCTGCACATTGAAGGCCACCCAACTTTTGAGCCGCCTCATTGGGTCGTATGGAAGAGGAACTCTGCCCCCCAGCGCTCAATGACCTCCTGGAAGCACTGCCTCGGCCTTTTTAGGATCCATCTGGGGGAGGTGGGGAGCGGGCACCGCGGGCCATCAGCGTAGTGCCACTGCAAAGTGATCAGGGGAGATGGGGGGGACCTCCCTCTCGCGTCAGGAACCGCCAAAATGAGTGTACATCCAACGGCCCCATAGGATGGTTGGGCCACCATTATTTAGGAGGCATCTCAGGACCTCCCCCCGCCCAAAGGGGCCTCCCACTGCGTTGGTAGGGGAGACAGAAGAAAGAATTGGGGGGGTGGGCTTACACCCCGCCACTTCAAAACCCCCCCTGGGGCGAGTGCTGCCACCCCTGAAATGTCAAGGGGGTACCGAAGCTTCGAAATAGAAACCCTGAGAATCCCTCCCCAGGGGTAGGGTGAAGCCTGAACCCCCGCCCCCCCACAGTCGAGGGGGCAGTGGAGATTGAATGAGGGATAGTGGTCCCTAGATCGCCGTTTCCCCTGCCATCCCTTTCCCGGGGCTGAAGGTAGGGAGAGAATCGCGGAAAACGTGCTGCATTTGACGTGACAAATCAGCGATGTCCTGAAACAGGAAGACTCAACCTCACCTGAACTGCAGCTTCAATCACAAGTAATTTTCCGCGCAGCCCACAAAGTTCCAACGGAGGATCTTTAAGGGGCCCCAGAGGTGGCTCACGTTTCCCTCTCTGCCTGGGACCTCCCGTTGTTGGGGTCTCCGGGGGCCCCCTCCCATCACAGACGGGGAAGGGGCTCCCGGATGAGGTTTAAATTTCTTGAGTCTTTTCCCGTCCAGTAGGACCACGCCCCGCAAACCATGCGGACTCCTAAGGCCCCCTTCCTCGCCGACGGCAGCAGGCGACAGAAAGCGCTGAGATGCCCCGATGGTTTTTTTCAGTCGATCCAGAAAGGATTTTGACCATTACCTCTGCAGGCTTGAGCTGGACGACCCTCGAGTAGGGGGGTGGGCCCAGGAGTCTGGTGGAAAAGTCGACGCTGCAGTACAAAAATGGGGGCACCCTGGGCCCGGCATGATGGCCCTGGCTTCCAATCCCCTGGGAGGGTACCTCTGCCTGACTCTGGGGCCCCTCACAGTAGGGGCCGCCCTTGGGAAAGGCCTGCTGGCTATGGCAAGGAAAGTTGGTGCCCCCTGGGACCTCTGAGCAGTGTCCGGCCTGTGGCTGTTTTTCCCGATGATTCTGTCTTCTTGGCCACCTTGCCATCTGACCCCTAGTTTTTCCGCACTGCTGCAAACCCCGGGCTGCCCCCTGAGCCTCCCGGGACCCAGTGCTGGGGAAATCGTGGTATTGCCCTCCTGCGGGATCCGGGGAACCTTTTATTGGACCCAGTGACTGTTGCGGGGGGGTTCCCAAAGGTGGGGACGTCGGGGGCGAGGTCTTCCCAAAGACGAAAAAGCTGCCCTGCTGCACCCAAAAAGACGCTCCCCTTCCGGGATGGGGCCTCTTTTTTTTTGCAGTTGGCACACTTGGGCTCTGGGAAGGGGTTCGCCCGTTGGCTGTTTGAGGATTGCAATCAGTCCTTCGAGGTGTGCCCTTTCTACACACACCACCTTCTTCCCCGCTGGGAGGGGGCTGCAATGGTTTAACCCCTGGGATTGAAGCATTTTACTGGGCCTGACAGGTATGGTCGGGTTTTGAATCTTTCCCCCCCCGGGAGGGGGGGGTTTTGGGGGGGGCCCGGGGGGGGGCCCCCGTTTGAGGGGTTTGACAAAGGGGGGGGGGGGGGGGGGGGGGGGGGGGAAAAATTTAAAAAAGCAATTTAATGTGGGGGGGTAAAATGTTGGAAAGTGGGAAAAAAGGCGCGGGAAATTGAGGTGGGGAGCCTTTCCGCCTTACAATATTGGGGCCTTAACTTTTGGGGGCCCGGGGGGGCCCAGGAGGGAAAACCCCCCTTGTACACATCCCCCCCAAGGCCCCAACAAATTTAGGCCCGGGAGGTCCAAACCGCCCTTGGGAACTCCTCCGGCTTCCTTCCAACCGATCCTCTGGGGGTCAAGCCCCTTGGGAGGGGGGAGGGGCCTTCAGATTTAAAACGTATTACCATCCCTTGGCCCTTCTTGGGGGGCTCCCCCTCCCCACGGGGGCCCAATTTCCCCCCTTCCAAGAACGTTTAGGGCCCCCCCGGATCTTCATTGACTTTTGGGGCAAGCCAACCTCTGCTTCCTCACAAACCCCCCACTGGGGGGCCTGGAGGCCGAGCCCCCCTGGGGCCCAATTGTGGTACCCTTTAAAATTCCTCCAAATCCCGGTGCCTTCGGTGGTTCCCACTGGCCCCACCGTTTTTCCAACTGTCCCCCTTCCGAAATTTTGCCCCCCTGACCTCATGAAATTAATTGGGGACCCGAACGCCACAGAGTTTGGTAAGGGTAAATTATGTCAAAGGCCCTTTAGGAAACCTGGGGTACCCACCCCCCCTTCTTTTAGTTAAAAAAATAAAAATCTATACACCCAAAATTTAATTAGTAGCACCGTACTTGGGGGTGCTTCCAACCCAACGGTTTGGATAATAGATAAGATTGTGAGGTCGAAGGAACCACTTGCCGTGCCAGGGTGGTTAAGTTTTCTCACAGTCTACTGGGGGTGACACGAAACAAATTTTGTCTCCCAATGAGTTTACTTGATGTATAAATGTTGAGGTACATACGGGGGGGTCAGCGTTCAGCGTGCCTCGTTTTGCTCCCGGGTTTTTTCGGTGTTTTCACGGTCCCTTACGTGCTAGAACTTTAATTTGTATCAATCCTATACGATACATCCCCTAGCCCCGGGAACCAATCTTGGCGGAAAACATTATAACGAGTAAAAAAAGGAGAATTGTGTCACACCTACAGAGTTTACTGCTAGAGGGAATCGGGCCTGTCCCGGGTGGAAAAAAAAAATATTGAACTTTGTGTCAGAAAAAGAAATTTCCCCTAAAGCTTGAGTATACAAGGAATTGTATACTACATGGCTCCTAGTAATTGTGAAAAAGGGCAAAAGTGTCATTTGAAAACAGGTGAATTTGAAAATAAAAGTGATAAGCCATAGAGGGGGTGCCAAAGTCCCCAGAAACTACCACGGGCAGCTGTTTTTAATAATCTTATCCTGCTAGTGTACTCGCATTAATTATGATCCCATAAATAGCAGAAACAGTTTGTAGTACAACTAACCGTATTAAAAGGGTACTTATTGGTGGATGTTTTTCATTAGTTTTTTTTTCTTGAAAATACCGAGTTACTGTGATTTCATTAACCTGTAGTTCCAGGGGTCGCAATATACCAACGAGAACAATTATTTACAGAAAAAACGCCCTTCCCCCAAAATTTGCACATCACTATATATAAAAGATTTATTGTGGTGGGACGGAAAAAAAAAAAAAAAAGAAGCAGATACAGCGATTTATAAACAAAGGGGGAGGCTCCCGTTCGCAGGGAGGAGGCCACAGTCACAGGCTCTTCAACCGCAAGTTATATTTTGTATCAATCAAATACATATTACCGGGTAATAATTTCCCGTAATCCCTTTATGTGTTAGCTCAAAACACCCACAAGTATGGTTTAAAAAAGTGACCCACTGATCAACAGAAAATGGTCCGAACCCTTGATGGGCCCAAACCCTTGACTGGTCCGAACCCCCTTTACTGGTCCAAACCCTTGACTGCCGAACCCTGACTGGTTTCAAAAAGGTTTCGTTGTGCACCACCTAGCAGGTTATTAAAAGAATATTCAAGGTTGCTATAGAATTTCAGTAAATAACCATTCAAACATTTTGAAGTGTGTGTAGTCTGGGGGATCAAACAAACGAGCTTCCACATGCAAAATTGTTTTTTCGTGGAAATTGGTGCACGCCCCCTTTTGGGAGATATCCAAGAAATATACAACAGTATTAAAAAAGGGGAAATGTTTTGGGGATGCCCCAAAAAGATAAATCTGTGGACTAAAAACACAAGGGTATTAAAAAAGGGAACATCAAGCTGCTTTCTAGAAAACCTGGGAACTTTTACAACAGATGGAACATAAAAAGTCCCGGGGTGAAGGTACTGCCCTTTATACTGGCCCCTGAGTCAGAAACTTAAGGGTGGGGATGATGTCCTGGGAGTCAGTAAAAGGGGGGGGCT